>CAAKHD010004299.1:26472-41846 GCA_901007705.1 Fistularia tabacaria
GAGTGATAAAAAAAAAAAAAAAAAAAAAAAATATGCCTTTTTTTTTTTTTTTTTTTTTTTTTTTTTTTTAGAAAATTCAAACAACTAAAAATGTAGAAGTGCAGTTGGTATATTGCAAGAGGAAGGATTTTATAGTCGAAAAGGTCGTGGGTCGTGGGAGAACGCCGGCATGGGGTAGGTGATACAACTGTTGTGTGAGCCTGGGAGGTAAGAAGCTGTGGACAAACCAGGGAAGCACGGCTCGTCGTTCTCGTGCATCGCCCTCAGGGGCTTCACCGCTCTCTCAGTTAGTCTCTGGTGTGTGGCGCCCCCTGCTGAGTACACAGGGGTGCCCCCGGCTGACAGTTGAAGGAGAAGTTCCTCAGAGTCCCAACTGAGGCCCCTCTTGGGCCCGGTGTGGATGTGAGGCAGACGGGATTGCCTCTCAGTCCTGACGGTCAGGGGACACCCACGGGGCGAGGGACCGTCCTGCCTCAGGATGGATTCAATGGAGAAAGGACTGTTGAATTTCACCTCGCGCTTGATCCGGGCACCTTTGCACGCTCCCGCTTCAGGAGACCTAAGGACAGAACGGGCCTCCAATGGGTCCCCCATCTCCATTTTCCAGCGCAGCTCAGGGAAAATCTCCAGGATCTCCTTGAAGTGACGACGCGCCATTTTCGGCGTGATTTGGCTGAGGTCCAGCTTCCAGTAGTTTCTTTTGGTCACCAAGTCGGGAACCATCGGGATCTGAAACAACGGCACAGGTGACTTTAGATGGCTGTGGAGCCCTGAGGGTGCAGGGAGGTGGTCTCGCTCGATAGACTTCTATATAATTTTTTATGATTTATGAGAGTGAGTCTGGTTTCCGTGGGGTTTCGGCACATTAGATCCTCTCAGTCAGTGTCCTTGCCCTTTAGAGACAAGTGAGGCTGCAGAAAGCGATGGCTGAATGCACTAGAAGTACGTATTTCTCCAAGACCATTATTTGAAAAGCACTCTAAATATGGAACATGATGAAATGGTATTATCTGCGTGCCTCCAAAGTACATGATGATCCCCAAACACTGCATAACTCCCTTTTGAAAAACCACCAGGCAAAAATCAATGTTAATTGCCTTTTCCAGCTTATGTACTTGCATGTTGCGTAACACTGACCGCAAAAATACTTGCCGTGCTGGATTTCAGAATTCTTCCAATCAGTCACAAATAAGTCCCAAACATGTTGCACCCACATGTATGTCCACGGTGCAATATTAGATTTGGAATAATGCTGGGATTTAATCGAAAGATTGGGGTCGGTTACCAGCTTTGGAGCGGATATTCGTCACATGCATACATGCAATACACTGAACTTTGCGCTGCAATGCAGGGGTACCTGATATGGCAGCCCCTCGAGACCTCCCGTGATTCATAGAAGAGCCATTTATACCAACAAGCGATACATTGTTTAGAGAAGTCATTTTATGCAGTACTCTTACCTTGACAAAGCACTTATTGGTGGATAAACACACTCTGATGTTGTTCTCCACTGACTTCCTGTCCTCGCGCATCAGGGGCCCCAGTCTGTCCATCAACTGCAAGACACCAAGTCTCAGCCTTGAGTTCCGGTTCTTCCCCCGGGGGGGATAAACTCCGGTGAAACAAAACTCTTCGGCTCTCACCTGGCTGAAAGTTAGCATTTTGTCCGGAGAACCTTGTAGGACGACGGCGATCTTGGCCAGGTAGGTGCTGCTTCTCCTGAACAGATCCCGCACAGACGGAGACGTCGGTGTCCCGAGCTTCTCCATCTTCATTGTGGCCTGCTGCAGCAGTGCCGGGCCTCCCGCCGATGAACCAGTGCTTCCAGAGTGCTGTTTGTGTACGCTGACCGGACAGCGGTGCTTATAAGGTCTGTTCGGTTGGAAGGGGGTGGGGAGCGCAGGTTAATAGAGAACCTTTGATAAGCAGATGAGCTGTTTGAGAAGGTGGGGTCTGATCACCGTCCATTAGAGCACATCAGCATCTGAACACCCAGGAGGTGAATCAGGCTCTTTGTTACCATTCTATTAGATCTGAACATTAAAAAAGAATCCACGAAGCTCTAACCTCGGAAGTCATTGTCACGTGTGGAACAGACATTACGGACTGAATGGGGTCCGGTTAGGCAACACTCGGACCAGCCCCCGCTTCACCGAGTGTGTCAGTGGAACAATGAACATTAGTTTACTTCCAGTTCCATCGGGAGCATTCAAGTGGGGGTAAAAAAACAACAACAAAAAAAAAAAAAAAAAGCAGAATTCACTAATTTTCCCAGTAAATATCCCATTCCAATGAGGTGATATTTAACAGGAAACTCAAATGTACCAAATGGTAATTTCCACATTTGTTTCAGATTGTTAGTTTTAATTTCGAAAATTAATTTTAAAAAACAATCCGGACAGCAGATTATCAAACAAATGTGCAAATTTAGCATTAATAAAGAACTGTCCATCAACATATATTGCGACGGTAAACAATAATCTACGTCCAGATTTTCATACAAAACAGTCAGGATATTAATATCCTTTTTCTATAATATGCAATATAAATGAACATGAAATCCTGTTCCAGTTTCCTGCAGCGCGTTTCTCCTCTCATACATAGATCTGAGATGTTGATGTTCCTGATTTTTCAATAAAGGATTCGCTATTGTTGGGTGAAAAAAAAGCAAGCAGGCCAGCAGACCTGAATGTCTCATAGGGGTGGACTTTACTTTTGCTGAAGTCAGGAGTGATCAAAAATACATCAACAAAAGAAACATGGGGATTATTTCAACATTCAAGCTTTTACTTTTAAATTTAAAATCCAGTCTCTGAAGAAACTCACTGAAAAGCAACTAAGGTGGATCTCAAGGTGTGTGTTTCCAGCTTGCGTCAAAAGCCAAACAACAAACATGATCACGTTTGGACATTCGTGCAGATCTTTGTGTGTCTCAAATGCAACACTGGCTGGTGGAAAATTCCGATGACAATTCCAGTCCCATTGGAACCCATTGTCCAGGGCCCATCGCACCTATGATTCAGCACAAGCACCTTTTTGTTGTTTGGATTGCACGGCCGAGGTAATTTACATAACTAATCCCCTCTCAGGTGGACGAAACACATTACCTGCTCGCAGCTTTTCCCTACTGTCCAGAGAAAAAAAAAAAGTTTGGTCACTGTGTAGGAGGAGGAGGAGGAGGAGGAGGAGGGGTGCGCGTCCATTCAGGCTGAAACCCACAGCAGCTGATTTCACTGGTCTGTGATTGAGGTGTGTGTGACTCAGCTGATCAGGGAACTGTGGTGGAACAGGGTTGCTTTTTTAATATTCTTATTTTTGTTAACATTTAAAGTTCAAGGATGCAAATTTAGGTACAGTATTAGGGATTGTATCTCTGCAACTGCCTTCACTCTGACTTTGACCGTTTTTTATCGTCCTCCAGATTCCAGATTGTGAAAAATATAAATTGACACAAAGAGTCAAAACAGTAACATATTTTCATGAAAATTGAAGTGAAGTGAAATCGTGCAAGGACTCATAAAATATACTGGATCTCATACATAAATAAACAACATGTTTAAATATATTGCATGGAGTCTGTATTACTCTTGCTGTCCTCAAGTATAAAGATGAACCAGGATCTGAGAAGGTTACATAACATTTTTATCTAAAATCACTGTGACAATGATTTCCATGGGACATATCATATCCTTTACTTATGATAATAATCATAATTAATGTAGTTACAGAGTATCTTTCATCTAAGTTCTGTACTTTATTCTGCACTATTCACAACACTCCTTTTTTTCGCTACTATCATCTATTTTTATGCTATTATGTACATTCCGTCTATCTCTTTTTTCATGCGTGCCTCTAGCCAGGGGTGCCTGCAAAGTTTCGTTATGCTTGCATAACGACTATAAAAACGCAGAGTACCGGTGAGAATAGGGTAAGTATAGGATGAATAAATAGACAATGTTATTTGGGCAAAAAGGCCACATCCAGTCACTGGGCCTTCAAAATAAAACAGCGAGCATCAGAAGCCAAAGATTTAACCTTTCTTTCTTGGGAAATCGGACAAATCCAATTGTTTCCACCTTTCCTGCCCTCCGCACCTTCTCCACTGCCCCGGTCAGGTGGTTGGACATTGCCGCCACCGTCGGATTGAACCACTTTCCAGTCTGTCACTTTTGTGAACTCAATACCATGTTGGGTTGATAAAAGGGAAAAGCCAGAGCCCGGAACTGATAGGGAAGGAGAGACAGGGATGTATACGTATTTGTATATTCGAATTATTAAAGGTAATGGAGAGCGGCTCCGCCCAGCTGTTGTGTTTGCATGGAAGGTGTGGACAAGAATGTTCTTTTGAGCCACTTTGGGGAAGACGTTCGTCCAATCCGCTCCGACCAAACTAACATGGCTCGTCTCTGAAGGCGATCCATGTGTTTGAAAGCTCAGGAAAGAGCACAAGGGTGAAATCTGGAGCACGACGCGGCTCAGACGGAGTGCGAGTCACAGGAATGTCACCGAAGGCCTCTCAGCCGCTTTTCAAATCAGTACGTTTGATCAGCTCGCCCACATTCCAGCATTTGTCACCTCGTTGGACGAGGTCTTTTGTTCCGGGGTTGTTTTTATGTCAACGGTTCTTCGCTGAACCGAAGGGAGACTCGGGGGGCCGATCTGGACTTCATTGCCAATGACAATTTAAGTGTCACGACGCAGACCCGGTTTCACGCAACTTCAACTCCTCAGCTAGTTCTTCTCTACAAAGTGAATAACACGTCCCGGAAAATGACCTTGTGGGCAAAAAGGATGCATCCAGTAACGCGTGGGCGCCGTTGCTGGAACATGCGGCTTCATGAGAGACACAGATGTACCGAGAAAACCTACCCAGCTCCTTTTGAGTATATTCTGTATATATTTTTGTATTTTTTTCTGCACACTTAGTCGCATCTGAGAATGCAATGTCACATATGAAGAGGTGATGAAAGAGGGTTTGACATTTCCAACGATCAGAGCGCACTTGAATGCTTCACAAAGCACTTAAGTAAAGTGAGTGCTGCGTTACATTTGGTGCAGGACAGGGTCGTACTCACAGATCCTGGCAGGAGATTATTCATATCCATACATTTGTGAAAGTATTGTGTTCACATCAGATTTATCTCTTGGCTCACACAAATACCTGGAAGGAAAGAAGAATACCTTGAATGTGGTGAGAGTGGGTGGGATCCACTCACCGGCTCCCTCTACTGGTGGTGTGAGAAGGTACTGCATTGAAACATGAGGCCAGGTCAGTTGTTTTCTCAAGACTTTATTTATTATTTGATTATGTCAATTTTTAATTTCATGGGTTTTTTGTTTCATGAATGGAGCAATTGAAAAATTCCTCAAATGTTTATTTTTCTGTTCATGTCATTATACAGTGCTTTTCAGTGATATGCCATGTATATACATTTCCCGACTTTGTAAATCACAAAGAAATGACTGATGGAACAGCCAAGCCAAACATATGAAGCTAGTTAAAATACCACTTAGTCCACTGAATTATATATATCGATATGTTAAAATCCTGACCGTCACATTAGCTTAAATGTAGATACACCTATTGAAGAATTGGAAGAAAAACTGGAATATTATATAACAATAGTATATGTAGAGGCCATGCATAAATCAATCAATAAATGAATGAATATCCGAATCTACAAGCAGCTTTTAAAATCAGCGGCAAAAAGGCTCAAACTGCATCTCTCTGTTCTTCATCAGGAAAGGTAAGTCAGGTTTTAAACGCGACCGCGGTCTCCCCCCTCGTGGTTCAGCGTCATGGCAACCTCAGGTCTGACTCCAGTCTGAGCTGAAGGACACGCCACCAGAGACCAGAAGCACCTGAAGCCAAAGCTGCTTATTGCCTTTTGTCTCCGAGCTGACTTTTAAGGGAAAAAGAAGTGTTTGGGGTCGGCTCTGGTAGATCGTGATTTACGGCTGACACATAGGGCCAAGAATACATCATGCGTCTTTCTTCTCTGAGACAGTGAGGTCACAGAGTCCCCTGTGGAATCCTCCTCCCTCCTTATTCCTCTGCTGATGATATAAAATACTGTGAAGGTATATCTTTTATTCATTTCAAAACTGCAAATGATATCAATAAAAGTATGCAATAGACCAAATTAAGTATAAATTTAGCACTGACTTTCAACATGATGCATTTTTGTATCTTCTTCTATCATGGCATATGGATATTCGCCACAGTTATTTTATTTTATTTTCATTTCAACAATTAGCTCACTCAATGGCTGTGTCAGTATATGACGTTACGTTACGCTACGTCACGTCACGTCACATCGCGTCACGTCACGTCGCGTCGCGTCGCGTCACGTCACGTCGCGTCGCGTCACGTCACGTCGCGTCACGTCACGTCACGTCACGTCACGTCACGTCACGTCACGTCACGTCACGTCACGTCACGTCACGTCACGTCACGTCACGTCACGTCACGTCACGTAAGATCAATATTGTGGGACCTGTGAAACCATATATAACTGCAAATTGTTCCTGTATGTTTTTGAAGTTTCAACTTTTTTTGATCACTTTAGGCTTCCATTTTGTTGTGTTTTATCCCAAGTTATCTCATAAATTATTTGCAGTTTTTTGTCATCGACAGGGTTTCAACTTACTCGGGGTCACAGGGTGCTGGAGTCTCTCCCAGCGTGAGAGGCGGGGCTCACCTCTCCGATCAATCACCAGGCCACACATGGAGAGACATCCAACCACTCCCGATCTCAGCAAGTCTTCATTGAACCCTAATGACTGTTCTTTGGACTGTAGGAGAAACCGGAGGAGTCAGAGAGAAAGAGAGAGAACCCACGCCAGCATGTGGACAACAATCAAACCCCAAGCAGTGGAGTTCCGGGCGGCCTTGAGCCGTCCATCCAGTGTTGAACACTGGACTGCACGGCAGAGTCAGACAAAAGGGATAAGAAATGCAGTCTGGCATCAAGAAAAGCGGTGTGTTATTAACGTGTTGGGTACGTTACGTGGCCTTTCGCGCATATGGAAAGCAAACCTCTGAAAATTGCTCCTGGTTCCTTGAGCGATATTACGATGTTTGATTGAAAAGGGACAAAAAGAATTAACGGCAGAATCAGTTTCACCCTTCGACAATTCGACAACATGTTGCCTGATATGAATACATAAAAAAAGAAGGCAAGAGCTGCTTGTCTTGTATCCTGCAGGCAGAGAAAACATCTTGGTTGATGAAGTAAAGGGTTGCCATGGAAACTTAAGGGCACGCTTGAGGACACGAGCACGGAGCCCAATTACAAAACAAACCCCCTCTCCCAAAAGTATAATGACCCCGGTGATGGGGGGGGGGCATAATGGCTGTTATTAATTTAAAGGAGAACAGCTCACGGCCCCCTGATCGGTGTTCACCATCATCATCATCATCACCACCTTCATCTTAATCTCCCAACATGCATATCATTACCAGGGAGGCGGTGGGTGGTGGTTATAAAAAAGGGTATGATCTCTTCATCCGTTGAGGTAACCTGATTTACACCCGGGCATCAACCAGATATTCGAACAATAACAGCATCCAGCGTGCACTCGCCCGAGGACAAGCGTCCCCTCAGATAACATCGACGTCCGTTCTCGGATTACATAGCATGCGCATCGTCCCCGTCATCGTTTCCAGATGGTTATCCCGCGAGCCGATCTTTCGACGCCGTGGCTCAAATGCTCGTGGGAGGAGGAAGAGGATGCAGCTGTTGTGACAGCGGGTACATCTGGGGTCACCAAGAAGCAGATAGCGGGCTTTTCTAACTTGGATGTTTTTTTTTTGTGATTCCGATTCGAGATGGTTGTTTCAAGGGCGGCCCGGTGGGTAGCGCTACAGCCTTACAACAACAAGGTCCGCGGTTCGATTCCAACAGGGGCCCCTGCTGTGTGGAGGTCCCCTCCGGTGTCGTCCCAGCGTCCAAAATCATGTAGGAAATTCACTGGAGACGCAAACTTTCCCAGGTGTGTGAATGAGGGTGACTGGCTGCATGTGGTCTATATGCGGCCCCGCAATTGACTGGCGACCCGTCCAGGATGAACCTCTCGCCCAATGACAGCCAAGATAGGCTCCGGGTGACCTTCAGCGCAGCATAAGAAGTACAGATAATAAATGAATATATGTATAAAAATAATTTTCTTCATATTTCTTTTTATTTGTTTCATCAGCAAGCTTGGTTCGTATGCATATTTGAAACTAGCATTGTTAACAATCAGGACTCTATTATTTTGAATGTACCCATGTAGGGACACTTGGACTTTTACATATGATGCAGTGATGAGCTACATGGGGGGTTAGTAGCATGCTTTTGTCCATCTTGGCCGAGTGTGTGCGTGTGTATATGTGAGAGGAAACATAAAGGCCCAACGTTCCCTCGTGCATACCTGTGCGGTTACTCTCTGCCTGCTAGATTGTCTTTTCATATTTGCATTTCATCCACAAGCACTGGATCTTCTTCAAAAGTTTCCACTTTTCTTCTCTGCCCCGATGTCTGTTATCTGTGTTTAACCGCCGCCCCGCCCCTCCCGGATCGCTTTATGTCCTCCTCATATCGTTGGCCTGTTCCTTTATCTTTCCCTCTGCTGGTGTCTGTTTGCCTCCTGTTCCCGTCCTCCACTGCATCATCCTCTGTGACCTGCGGCGGTCACAGTGCAAGTACACCGCGGGTACTTCAAGTGCGAGTACGGCACAGCTGTAGATACAGTACCTATATTGGGCATAAATATTTACCTACAGATGAGCCTTCCAATTCACAGCCTATCTGTGCAGCCGGTTTATCTTGGTCTAAGGAGGACGTTATGATATTAGCAGAAGTTTGTCTTGTTCTAAAAGGAAGTGCAGACCTGGAGATTATTCTTGAGAATCTAAAAGAACTCCGGGACACGCTGTTCCACTGTAGGAAGAATTTTTTAAAAAGTTTTGAAAAATCAATATGTGTATACATTTAATTGATAAAATATTTGATTTAATATTCCATTATATGATGTATAAATATCTATATGGTATATTTATCTAAATATTATAAATTTGTTGCCGTTTCTTAAATTTATAAAATCCTTTTTATACGTTCTCCTCCAAATAGAGGATTTAAAAGGTTATTTTTCCTATTCTTGTTGTCAGTTATATGTCAGAAATATGTCTGTAGATTATTCTTGAAAACTTGAGGGAGCTCTGGGATGCACTTTTCACTCAAGGAAGAACCTTTTTTTAAATTCTCAACATTTCTTTTATGTATACGTATATACACATATACATACACACACAATGTATATATATGTGTATATATATATATACATGCATTTTTTTAAATAAAATATTGTATTGTATATTATAGATGAATATTAATTCACAAAGACGTCGCTGTGTCATTAATTTTGGATACATTTCCCAAGGATTTAGAAGATTATTCTTGTTCTTGTCGTCAGTTTAAACCCTGGAGCGCCCAATTCCTTTCCACATACCTGTATATTTTAGTAATATGATATTTTATCAAGTCAAATGTAATATTCATTTATGATATCGTGCCATACAGTCATTTTGCTCCGAATGGGGAGGATGTAAAAGGTCATTCCAGTTGTCGGTTCAACTCCTGGCGCTCCCGATTCCTTTGAGCAAAAATCGTTTTATTTTTCCTATTCTTTTTTGTGTGTGTATGAGCCTTTTCTGTCCATTATTCTCCTTTTTTTAATTCATTTAACGCATCCTGCATGGGGAGGACTGCTCGTGGGTCATAATGGGAGTGGGTGGGGTTGACGTCGCGCAGAAAGGCAGGGCTGACAGCCTGCAAAATCCACGATCTCCACCCGAGATCTTCTCATTCGGGGGGAAGGACATCCCGTCCGCGAGCGAGCGCGCTTCGGACGCCGACGCGGATGCGCGCAGAGGCGCGGAGGATGGAGCTCCAGGCGGAGAACCACAGCGAGAACTCCCCCGACACCGCCAGGCTGCCGGCCGAACTCATGCTGGGGATGGGGGTGGACAACTTCATCTCCCTCCTGGTGTTCGGGCTCATCTTCATCCTCGGGGTGCTCGGGAACGCCCTGGTGATCGCCGTGCTGGCGCGCAGCAAGCCGGGCCAGCCGAGGAGCTCCACCAACATCTTCATCCTCAACCTGAGCGTGGCGGACCTGTCCTACCTCCTCTTCTGCGTGCCCTTCCAGTCCACCATCTACATGCTGCCTACGTGGGTGCTGGGCGCCTTCATCTGCAAGTTCATCCACTACTTCTTCACCGTGTCCATGCTGGTCAGCGTGTTCACGCTCTCGGCGATGTCCGTGGACCGTTACGTGGCCATCGTCCACGCCAGGAGGTCCTCGTCGATCCGCGTGGGCAGGCACGCCCTGCTCGGCGTGCTGCTCATCTGGAGCCTGTCCCTGGCCATGGCGGCGCCCGTGGCGCACTACCAGAGCATCGTGGAGCGGCCGGACAACAACACGTTCTGCTGGGAGGTGTGGCCCGACCAGCACAGGCGCGTGTACGTGACGTGCACCTTCGTGTTCGGCTACCTGCTGCCCCTCACCCTCATCTCCGTCTGCTACGCCAAGGTGGGTGCGCCCGACAAGGCCTGTGCGTAAAACCCTGTGCGCCCGCCCGAGACCGGATACACGCTCCAGTGGTGGAACCCACCCACCCAGTGATGCTGATGCTATGATTCATTAATACCAAGTCATTTATAAAAATATATAATTGTTTTTGATCGGTTTCAGGTTTTAAAACATCTCCACAAAAAACTGAAGAACGTCTCCAAAAAGTCCGAGCTCTCGAAAAAGAAGGTAGGTGGGAGAGGATGACCTATCTATCTATCTATCTATCTATCTATCTATCTATCTATCTATCTATCTATCTATCTATCTATCTATCTATCTATCTATCTATCTATCTGTGTCTGTCTGTCTGTCTATCTATCTATCTATCCATCCATCCATCCATCCATCCATCCATCCACCGATCTTTCAATCTATCCATCTATCAATCTTTTTATTTGTGTTTATTTTAGTCTCGGGTTCTGTTTCCAAATGGGACATTTTCGGAGGATCTCCGTGTCCTGACGTGTTTTATTTTGAAAGGATACTGACAAAAAACGCTTCGAAAGTTTTGCGAGATTTTCCGTTTTTATGTTGTGGTGCCCTTGTAGTTTTCATTCCTCTTGCGTGTGTGTGTGTGTGTGTGTGTGTGTGTGTGTGTGTGTGTGTGTGTGTGTGTAAATTTATATATTTCCATAACTATTTACAGATTTTACATTGGATGTAACTCAGTTCCATGCTCATGGCCAATGCAGCCCTGCAGTAAAATAATACATCACCTTTCTCAGTTCAGTAATCGGATTACAGTGAATACTTCTTGACGTCACTGCAGGTCCATGGGAAGATATATTAAAAAAATAAAAGAATGGTTGAATGCTCTAGAATTTGTCCATATCCAATTGGGGCTATCCATCTTTATCGTGGATAAATGATGTATTGCTGCACTTTCACACCCGAAATGAGCCTTAATTGATGTAAACCACAGGTACATGTTAAGAAAGTTTTGAATTAACAATTATCCGATCCTTATTCCTTTGCAATTCTTGTGTTTTTACTGACTGACACTGTTAATAATCGACATTTGCTGACTGTGACAATTGCTAGTTATGATGGATTTACTCCTATACAATGGATTTTATGCTATGCTATGCTATTGCCATGCCTTTACCTAACTGTGGGTTTAGCCTGATGCTAAAATCAGTGAAATGAAAACTATCAACGGCTGCGGGTAAAACACAAATCCAGGGTGATTGGAGTTCTGAGTAAGTTAGATTGAGCAGACAAATGGATTTGATGGTCTGTGCTCTTCGTGTCTCCGCCCGCAGACGGCGCAGACCGTCCTGGTGGTGGTGGCCGTCTTCTGCCTGTCCTGGCTGCCTCACCACATCGTCCACCTTTGGGTGGAATTCGGCTCCTTCCCTATCAACCAGGCCACCTTCGTGTTCAGGATGGTGGCTCACTGCTTGGCCTACAGCAACTCCTCTGTCAACCCCATCATCTACGCCTTTCTTTCCGAGAACTTCCGGAACTCCTACAAACAGGTGATCTGGTGCCGACGGCCGAGCACGTGTCCCCTGAACGACACTCGTGAGCTCCGCAGCAGGCTGGAGACGGCTCCGTCCACCAACATCAGCGTGACCCTCAAAGGTCAAGACTCTCAGAACAGCGTGATGCTTTGATGGAGCCGCTCATGAGGAGACCTGCCGGGAAATGAAGGGTTCCGTTCACTCTCGATTATAAATCAAGACACTAAAAAGGAAGTGAGAAATCAGACACGGCTTCACAAATCTGACCTTTCACCTGCGTACATTATGATAAATATATTTATTTTTTAACCATTAAAACTTTTATGTGGGGTGGGTTCCCAAAAAAAGGAGATTCGTTGGAGTCTCAATTGCCCAGATGTGTGAATGAGAGAGTGAATGGTCGTATGTGTTTACGTGACCTGTGAATGACAGAGAGAATGGTTTTATGTCTCCACATGTCGTCTGAATGAGTGAATGGTTGATTGTCTCGATACAACATCTGAATGAGAGGATGAATTGTTGTATGTTTCTATATGATGTATGAATTGTTGTATGTTTCAATAGGGCATGTGAATGAGAGGATGAATGGTTGAATGTCTCTATATGTGATTGCCTGGCGACCGGTCCAGGGTAAACCCTGCCTCTCGCCCATTGACCGCCTGGATAGGCTCCGCCCCCCGACCCCATGACCCCGAGTGCAGAATAAGCGGGTATAGACAATGAACGAATTTACTGTTCCAGTTTGACTTCTAGTGCTTTAAGGTGATACACAAGTGATTTCTTGTTTGATTTTTTTTCGTATATAATGTAAATCCTTTCTGTCGCCCTGCCCGCCCCCCGCCCCACCTCAGACTCCCGATTGTTGTTCACCCCCGTGTTTGCGACACGCACACATAGGCCTCACAGCAGAGGCTGCCATGGACAGCAGTGTCAACACTTGACAGCAGATAGGAGAGAGAACGCATCCACCTGCGCAGATGAAAAGATATGGACAATAAGAGTTCACACCCGGCCTCTTAGACAACTGCCATTGTCGCCGTCGTCCGGGGCCTCGCGCTCGGCACTGGCCCGTTTTTTTTGTGCGGTTTCTTCATGGCATAGCCGAGGCACGGCACGTTTCCAGCTCTCTTCACCTCTGCTGGAAACCACACACTCCAAGTCCATGTAAGAGTTTCAGCACAACCACGTGCATTCAAATCCAAAGAGCGTTGTGGTTTTTGGGGGCCAGGAATGGTACTGAGAAAGTGACTCACGACGGCAGAGCCACAATGACGTGTCTTTTTTTTTGTTTGCTGCTGGAAAAAGAAAATGTAATATAGGAGCTCTACCAACCCCGCTGTACCTGCTTCATGATCTCTGTATTACATACCGTGCTGTTTATCCCCGAGGCGTGTTTTTTGATCAAGATGATTTCTGCAAAGAGGCAATGTTGCATGCATTTTCCCTGCCATTATGCTAACCGAGCAATTTCAATGGCGCCCGGAGAAGAAATAAAAAGGGCTTTCAAGGATTTTGCATGCGCTTCTTTTCATGTTTAGAATGCGGATGTCATGCATGGGGATTGGATTGGCTGCACGTGGATGGTGTGAGGAAGTCGGCGTAGGTTCGCCCTTCATTCGCCACGCCAGCTGCTTCCATTTACACACTCCATTGTCATTTCATTGCAATGTTCACTTCTTCGTCACTGTCGTGGAGATACATTACATCTCCTGATTCTTCAACGGCAAAACAATTACAAACAAATAAACAATAACTGCGGCCTCCTCTTTGTGTGGCTATGAAGGTCAAAGACAGAGAGACGCAGACACACAAACACACACACACACACAAACACTTTATGCACATAAATGTACATAAATGTATTTTGTATGTATGTACAGCATCCATCCATCCATCCATCCATCCATCCATCCATCCATCCATCCATCCATCCATCCATCCATGCATCAATCCCGTGTTTGCGGTTGGTTCGTAGTATGGTGGTGCCCGTAAATAAACTCAATCTTTCATTCAAGACTCGAAGCCTGAGCCATCGATTATTCCTCGCCAAGCACCACATTTGGTGACCCTGTCGGGATGAGGTCTCGGAGATATCGGAAGTTGGTCCGCTACTCGCTCGACCCCCGGAGCCCAGCAAACGCAAGCAAGTACCTGCGTGGCGTCATAATCAGATACCGGTACAATGGGGTGCGCGAACCGCTGCGGGCAGACCAAGCAAGTTGGCCGGACGCTTGATTGCAGGACCAAGTCCGAGGAGGTGTGTGATTCCACCTCGTCCACATTGCCGCAACATGCTCGACCATCCGCGCCCGCCGTGACCGTCCGGCAACCGGACTTCTGGCAGAGCGACCCCGACGCCTGGTTTCAGCATGTGGAGGCGCTTTTCCACCCACGGGGAATTTTTGCAGATGACGGCAGGTACTTTTTGGTTGTCACGGCACTGGACCTGCACTCGACACAGCGAGCCATGGAGCTGTTACGCAACCCCCCGCTAACAGGTAGATACAACGCGCTCAAAAGTCTACTGATCCGGAGGTACACCTTCAGGCTGCTTTCGCTGTCCGGTTTGGGTGACAGGTCGGCCATGGACCTGATGGAGGGCCTGCTGGCGCTGTTGGGAGCCCACGAAGGCGGCTTCCTAGTTTTGCATATTTTCCTGCGCCAACTTCTGTATGCAGCACATGCGATCCTGGCAAACTCCCACAGTCTCGCCACTGGCGACTACCTGGGTTTGGCGGAGGAAGCCGACCGCGTCCGCTCCCTGTCGCCTCACCATTCCTCCCGGGTTCCTCTCATTCACACACATATGTTCTGTCTTGCTGCAACCAACCTTCATTCTTCTCCTTTCCAGAGCATACCTCCACCTCTCAAGATTTTCCTCAACCTGTTCCCTGCTCTCACTACAGATCACAATATCATCTGCAAACATCATGGTCCATGGAGATTCCTGTCTAACCTCATCTGTCAGCCTGTCCCATCGCCACTGCAAACAAGAAGGGGCTCAGAGCTGATCCCTGATGCAGTCCCACCTCCACCTTGAACTTCTCTGTTACACCTACAGCACACTTCACCACTGTCTCACAACCAGCATACATGTCCTGCACCAGTCTAACATACTTCTCTGCTACTCCAGACTTCCTCATACAAAACCAGAGTTCTTCTCCCGGCACCCTGTCGTATGCTTTTTCTAGGTCTACAAAAGCGCAATGCAGCTCCCTCTGACCTTATCAGTACTTCCATTTGAGCATTCTCAAAGCAAATACTGCATCTGTTGTGCTCTTCCTAGGCATGTAG
>CAAKHD010004300.1:0-11415 GCA_901007705.1 Fistularia tabacaria
CCCAGTGTTTTTGTGAAGCCAGAGAAAGACAGTTGCATGCACTCCGCTAGCCATCTGCTTACACACAGCTTGTAACAAAAACACTGGGATGCACACACACACACGCGCCCGCGCGCACTCCTGCGCGCACGTACACATCGGAAGAGCGCGCCCCCGAGAGCCGCGTGCGGACAAGGTGCCCCCCTCCACCCCCCCCTCCTCCAGCTCCCACACTGTTATCTACCGCGAAATTAAAAATAATGCAAATACAAATAATTTTTTTAAATGATCAGCGATGCATTTGCATTTTTTTTCTTTTTTTTACCCTCCCCCCGCCCCCCCCCCCAAATCCCACAATAATACACTATTAACGTACGTAAATGATGCAGTTATTAATGCACACTTCTCGTTTGACAATAAAAATGCATCTTTCTTTTCTTTTTTAAGACGACCAAGCACCCGACATCCGAATGCAATAATTTAAACATTATGAAATGAAATGCCGACGGGAGCGCGGAGGACATATTTACATGCTGCGCATTGACGATAGTCAAAAACGGACAAGGTAAACCAATTCAACACTCAACCGTGGGCACATTGTGGAGGGGGGGGTTCTCTGAAGTAATTACTATGGCATTGTGTGGTAACAGACGACCGAAGGCCTCATAATATATTCAATTTAGATGGCTTATTACATTTGAATACACATTTTCTTAACAATTAAAGCTTCCTATTGCCACATGCATGAAGAGATTTTACATGGCCTATATCATCCCCCAAAGCGGGCAGAGAAAAAAAATCCCATGTAATCCCCCGTCCCGGTGTCTGAAAAGACCTTCATTACAATGATATATATATTTTAATTTGGGTTATTTGAGTATTACCTCCTTCGTGCACACACACAGACACACATTAACACACACACACAGTTTTCCTACATGCCAGGCTGTTATTGCCTGTTGTGTTATCCATAAAAGAACAGCAATGAGGTGCATTTTGTGTGTGTGTGTGTGTGTGCGTGAACTAGCGTTAAATCAGATGGGGACATAACAGGTGTCAGTGTCAGAAAAGTGTCCAGCAATTATCCAGTCCAATGTAGTCATCTCCTCATCAAAGTTGAGAGTCCAAAACTGGCCAGAGCTGCATCCACCTCC
Organism: Fistularia tabacaria; assembly: GCA_901007705.1. Lineage (NCBI taxonomy): Eukaryota > Metazoa > Chordata > Actinopteri > Syngnathiformes > Fistulariidae > Fistularia > Fistularia tabacaria. Next base: position 1,134 of record CAAKHD010004300.1, read on the forward strand.
CACTCAGCTGGGTGTTGGGGCTTTTTCACAGCGCAGGCTGTCCCCAACTCCCTGCTGTTGGACTCCTCCAGGCTGTGTTCTGTTGGCCTGCCGTGTTCTTTCACACCTCGGCCGCGCGCGAGGAGAGCTGTGTCTTCATCCCTCCATCCTTCCATACTTCAGTCCTCCTCCTGCCATGCCTCACACCCACCCCCAGCGGAGGCGCAGGAGGCTCGTTACCGTGGCAATTAGTGAAAAGCCCAAATTAGCCCTCTTGGCTGTCCACAGGTGACAAAGACACTTTGCATTTCTGCTAATTAGGAAACAGAACAACATTATTAAATGAGGCCTATCAGGAGGGGAGTGGACAAACATATTCCACAAATAGAAAAGAGGTATATATTATTGAATCTCAGCTTGACGTGATTAAGACATCCTATTAGGATTTTCATCTGTGGAGAGTGTACTGCTGGCTTGTGATTCTGAATTATTACACTGATTTACATTTCAGTTTTAACGGGGCGCTGTTAGTGTTTTCTTTGTCATTCTCGGTGTCTAGACATCTGCCTTCGTCTCTTTTACCTGGAGATGGGCAACTGAACAGTGGACGGGAACTACAAAGAACTACAAAAGGTATTCGATCCGCACACACACACACACACACACACACACACGCACACACACACACACACACGCACACGCACGCATACACACATGTACGACTGAAGAACAAATAGGATGAGAACGTGTATGTGACAGCTTTGCAATATCCCATTTCAATTCTGCGACTTTGCAAAACATTGTGTTCTTATGCTTCAATCACAAATTAAATTGCCTTGAGAAATAATAATTATTGCGTGTCTACCATCTTATTACACCACACTACCATCTTATTACACCATATTTAAGATGGCTCTGGAAGATGGCAGCCTGTTGCGGCAGCTCGACTGTTACTGTAACACACAAATTTCCCCTCAGGGATCGATAAAGTATTCGGTCAGTCATTCATTCATATCACAGTAGCAATTAGTGACAACCATTTTTGGTATCAAACGTTATACACCAGTTACGTTGGATTCTAAATAAACGTAGAAGTCTACCTGGAGTGTTCATAAGCTGCTAAAGTTTTTTCATTATCAGCAAATAAACAACACCACAATAGTACTGTTTGACTCAGTGGTGTTTTTGTTCCCAGTTGAGTTTGGTCACTATGTGGAGGTCACAGCCTGTTTTCTGACCCCACCAATGCCAGGGAGCTGAGGTAATGCTGGCAACAGTACGGTCCACTGATAGTAGTCATGGTAACAGTGACACGACCTCACTCAGGGTTGAACCTAAAGGTCATTTCCATTGCTCTGGGGATGAGTGCGGTGGCTATATTACCAATGACAGCTCTCAAATTTCCAGCTGAAAGACACACACACACACACGCACACACACACACACACACGCACACACACACACACACACAAACGAATAAGGAACTGATTCCCCCCAAAATGCCCTACAATAACCCTACGGATAGAGCTCTGTTGTTTTTTGGTTTTTTTTGCATATATAAATGAAAACAGTTAGCACAGGCTAAATGAGTTTCAAATGCTTGGGTGGAGGAAGGGGCTGCGGTGAAATGAGCTAACTTACTCATGTGCCTCGGGGGCAAACTGCGCATCCTCCAGTTTCTTCTCCCATTTTTGTCTCTCTTTCTCCTCTTCCTCCAGTCTATCCCGCACCGGCGAGGCTGGTTCATCGAACGCTACAGTTGGCCAGTCAGATGTTTCCCTGGGGTAAACAAAAACATCTGTCCCCTGCCCAGCCGTGACTGTCACTGAGTGATAAATCCTGGGGTTGCTTTTGCCAGCTCTCCCCGGCGTGCCACCTGTCCCCCCCCCCCCCCACCCCTCCTACACAATATAACCAATCTGAGCCCCTACGCATACACACACCTCGCCCTATTTGCACTCATCTGCCTTCATCCTGACAGTGTGACAGAAGCAGGTGGTTCACTCCCTTTTTGCCCTCTGGCCTTCTATGCTCTCGTCCTGGGTTGGCACATTTATGCAGGGAGTGAGAAGGGTTGTCACCCCTCGGAAATATTTTGGTGTGGAGGGAGAGAGGCCCGTCCCGGGTCATTCAGCGGGAGTCTGGATAAAAGATATTTCCTTAAATCAGGCCCAAAGTATCTGACAAACTAGGTTCCACGAGGGGAAGGAGAACCTTCTTTTAGGAGATGCTCGTGTTCCTCTGCAGCACACATACGTTTTCTCACATGATCTCGTTGTGACGTTTTACTTCTGCTACCACTTCCTCTCTGTGCTCTGTTACTTTTAGTCTGACAGAGGCAGGTGGCCAACTTCCTGCCCTTTGACCTTCAACAGTTTCCCAGCAGTAAGGAGACAGTACAAACACGCATGAACACATTTTGCACTCGCACATACACAGAGGAGGAGCCTAGGTTGCCCCGGGTGAACTGGGGCAGAGGTCTTGCAAAAGGCCCTGGAGGGAAGTGAAGGTCCTTCGACTCAGGGACAAGAGCTGTTTTAGCTTGCCGTGCCAAACCTGACAAGCTGAATAATCCTCCTTGCAGTGTCACTACTGCGGGTTTTTTTTTTTTTTTTTTAGAGAAGCAAAACTGAAATTATTCAGTGGGCCGATCACACCTGCGTACAGGAGCTTTATAAAGGGCGCTGTGCTATCGATTCAAAGTTTACAGTACAGTGTTCCCTCCGAGTCAGAAAAACCGTGCCACCCGCTATTAAGCCATTGTTTTTATTCAAGATGCCGGGAGAGCGAAAACAATTCCAAGAATACTCATGAAGGGCCATTGATGGGTCTGCATTTCCATTGGTTTGCGCAGGAGATTTTTATTTTGTAAAAGCCAAATACACTTAATAGTCAACAAAAGGAATACTCCATCCTTCATATGCATGCTCTTTTACGCTATGTGGTGGCTTTTGCGAGCCTGTGTGGGATTGGCATGCATACACGCCTGTGTTTAAGCGGACCTCAACCAGGTCCTATCTCTTCATGTCGTAATGAGGAGAAATGAACGCGTCCTGATATCTGTAACGTGTTACCGATCTGGACTTGATTTTATTGTCACGGTCTAATAGGATATTGCCACTATCACAATATGGATTAACTTCTGTATCACCGCTGTAAAAAGGAGCCACAAGCGTATGCACAGGACTACGTGAAGGCGGAAGTATCTGTCGCGGGGAGGAAGGGGGGGGAGGGCTGTTCCTGGTTGATTAATTTCAAATTCAGCACTTACTTCAAAATGTGTCTTTCTTTTCAACTTGTCACCACAATGGGTTTTCTTATTAACATGTGGAAGCGGTGCTGCAGTGTTGCGGGAGGCCAGGAGTTTTTGACCCTGTATAAAATAAGTAAAATAAGGCACATCTCTCTGAATTTGCCGAGGGAAACATTGTATGAGCAAGCGCTTCCATTTATTTGTATTTCTAATGATTGGTGCGACTCTCGTTCTCTATTCTGTCTCTCACCTCTCTGTCTCTGTCTCTCTCCGTCTCGCACACATGCTCACACACACACACACACACACACACACGCACACACGCGCACACACACACACACACACACACATGCGCGCGTGCACGAGCACACAGGTATAACAGACCCTACTAAAGAGGTCTGGCATGCTTTTGTACGAACATTTTTTTGTCAGCAGGGAGCGGGGAACTGTATGCAGAGGAGGCTGCCCTTGCTCTGTGAGTCCTTTGTCTCCCTACATCCCCAAGCTCCACCTCTCTCTCAGCCAGCCCTCCAATGGGAGAGCCTTCAGGTGTTGACCTTATCCAGTGGAGGTCAAAGCCAGGTCAGGGATCTGTTGCTAGGCTACCATCAGATAAGTGGCTAGGGTAGGCTGCAGTGGGTAGCTCTGTCATTCAGGGCTTGTCATGTAATCTTGTTCATTTGCAGACAATTGTCTGGCTGTCAGAAAGGCTATCTGGCCCATACTGTTGTAATGAAACACATTAAAATATTAAAACCAGCCATGCTGAGCGTTGGCAGCTCCACTTGGCACGTGCCTTTTTTTACTGTCATGCCAACTGTCATGCAGTAACATGAACCCCTTGAATATGCTTGTATGTTTGGCCGTGTCGTTTGATTGTTAGTTGAAGGAGAAAGGCTTGTTTTCTTCTGTTATTGATCTGCACGATTTCAGCCGTTTTAGTCACAGATTTTCCAATTAGATAAAGATCTTTCATAAAGTTCGGAATTATTTTTATCCAGAAATGTGCAACAGTTATGTCATATCAACGGTAAAGTGAAAACTTAAATGAAAATAAAAAGAAACGGGTAATCATTTGGATCAATAAGAGTAAAATGTCATTTCTACAGACCCGTACATATTTAAACAGTTAAATGAATTCATCTAGGGGTACAGGTATGAAGGCGTCTTGTTCGCGAACCTACAACCTTTCAACTGAGCACAAAGAGTGCCTCAGCCGCCTGTTCGAGGAGGGACAGGAAGCAAAAGAGGGAGGGGACGATCGCGACCGAACGGAGAAAAAAAAAAAAAAAGAGAAAGCTAGTTGTTGCATCTTCACACAAACATGGTCTGTTCTCCGACTCTGCCATTCTACCACCTGGCCCGGGCTATGTGGGAGACCGCGCCATGCAGTGAGGAGCGACACAAAACAGGATGATTTCTGCTCACACTGTGAGTAATGTGGACGGAGCCGGGTTGACACAACATCCGTGTCATATGACGGGTTCCTCTTTTGCGACACCTGAATTGTGTTACCGCGCACAAGAAGCATCCACCACGCTTTGTAGGAAGTGGTCTCCGGGGGCCACGTGAGGGCGAAGACCTCAGACAGTTCGAACAGAAAGACACCTAGATAAGGCACGTGGCAATTTATCCGTGCCAGTCCTCACGCTGTAGCTCCAACATGGGATCTCGTCTGTTAGATTGGCGCATTGTGAAAAGAGGTTCTCGGTGTCTGGGTGTTTGCCAGCTAACATTCCACTGAGACAAATTGAGAGAGAGGCTCCGTCAGATTTATCGGGCCATTGGCTCGCTTCAGGAATTCTCTTGTAACATGGCACTCCTGCGAAAGGGATGAAGAAATTAGTGTAAAACAGACCCCCGCGCTCCCCTCTCCCACAGCACCCATTTCAAAACGCGATAGTACGAGGCCGACCACCCCCTGAACACACACCCGCGCACGCACGCGTGCACACGGACACATTTCCTTCTTTTAAATAAATTTGGATGGATATGAGTTGGATGGGTCTGAGCTTCAGTCCTCCTATTTTTATGAATATTCAAGAGGGTGGGCAAGAGAACATCACTGTATTCTGGCTGTTGAGTCACAGTTCCTCAGTGGCAGGAAGCACTGCTGGTCAAATGACAGAATGAGAGAGAGAGAGAGACAGAGAGAGGTGGAGGGGAGAGAGAAATGCATGTGTGTGGGATTTGAAAGGAACTGCTTCTGGCTGTCTTGGATATTTATTCCTTTCTAAAGCAATGAGGTGTTTGGAGAAAAAGGCCAGCTATGTTCTTAATGCTACAGTGAGAGCGGGGAGCATTCTTCAGCTCTTGCCTTAACAAAGTGCGGTGTGTGAAGTTCACCTCTGACTTGGTGTGGAACAATGCAGAAACGCCACGGCCTATTTCTCTTGGATCCCCTCGAAAGCGACTGAAACCTGCTTTTTAAAAATTCACGCCGCACCATACATCATAATTATCAATTATTTGCATAACCATCACTTTTGTAAATTCACTTCCTGGTTTCGCATACAATGGAGCTGTAATGCCATATCCCCCGTATCATCTGTCAGCGTCTAGAGGTTATCTGCCAAGTTGATGAACAGAGAGATTGGCTATGAAACACAAGGTGTGACAGTATGGCAATATGTTATAGTATGCAGGCAGAGCTCATCAGGAAAGAGAGGACGAGTGGCTTTGTTCCAAATGTCACGATGCATATTTATGGGCGCACTGGAGTGGCTCCTTGTATAAGCACCATTCACCATCTATCAAGCAAAACCACTACAGTGTCTCTTTGACAACTTGGTAGCATAGTGTCGAGTGACAAAGTGTTCAAACCGGGTGATCTACTCGAGGCTGCGGCCAAATTTTCTTGTGAAATCAGCTCGTTTGGAAAGTGCAGTAAATATATTTCTCTCGCCGTTAACAAATTGTAATTATGGCAACTGCGCACACAGTTATTTTGACAGCAGGAAGCGAGTAGGTGAACTTAGCCACGCACACTTTTCATTTTCCGCGACAGCGGTTTATCTAGGCGCTGGAAGAATTTTGTTAATATTTTACAATGTAGTCCCCTAACGCGACAAAGAGGAACCCAGGGAGCGTAGCTGTTGAAACCGAAGTAGAATGGAGGAGGACACAGTGACACGGGAAGGGAGTCGGTGAGAAAGACGAGCAGAGAGGCAGGCAGACACACGCAGAGTGTTCAACTTAAGCTCCACTGAGCTGTCTTTCCACCGAGGAGAATCTCAGGAGAGTTGTGTACTGGCTGGCTGCGCCTGGGCCATAGAAGCACAGGATGGGCAGTCTGACTGTCTGCTGTGCTTCTCCTTAGGGAAGAACATGGCTCCAGGGCTGTAGCTGGGTTGAGATGGTCCCTGCACTAACCCCTGGGGGACACCAACCAGGCAGAATTGGTTCTGTGAACTCCTCTTTTCAGGCTTTTTTTTGTTTTTTTGCAGGCGGTGGGAAATTGGTGGCTGTGGAAAGACAGAACAAAAGGAGAGCTTTCATCTCAGCTGCGAGCAGCTCAGTGGATTTCCTCCAAATTACAGGGAGTGATTACATCCCACCTTGTCTGCCTTGTGCCGCCTCCGCCCCCCCCCCCTCCGCCCCCCTCCTCCCTGCATGGGGGCCTCAGGCCAGCCAACCGCTGTCATCTGTCAACGTTCATAGCTGAATGATTAAATGGACAATATGCAAGGTTTCATTGGCGCAGTACGAATAAGCAGCGAAACCCCAAAGCACAGGGATACGTGTTGTGCACGCAGGTAATCCGCCACATCTTAGATTTTCGCGCTGCGTTATACAGGGATTTCAGTATCCCCACGGCAGCTGCACGGTGGTGTGACAAGGTCCAACTGTTGTGATGAGAACCTTTGCTGTTTGTAAAAATTCCAAAGAGCCAAATAACGTCACAAGAGATGTAAACATGTCCGGCATTCAAAACAATCCTCGGCGCTGCCGCAGATTAGGCCGCGACGTCGGCCAGCTGAGGTTTCCTCTCCTCTCTCTGATAGAAGAAAGGTTTCCAATCACTTCCAAGCTATTACGTCCACACAGTTAGGGATTACACGGAGGAGCGGAGAGGGACCCTATCTCTCTGCACGGCTATTTTTGTTTGAAAACTCCCCCAAGCTTTTCAGTGATCTCTTTCCATATCGGGCTTGACCCGAAGAGAAAACCTGGCTTCGGAGGGGTCAAGGCGGTCTAGACTTTGTGCTCGTCCCGCACCCCCAGCCCCCACCTTTGCCCTTGGCCTGCATATTGCTTTAGGATACAAGAGGGATGGCCCCCATCCCCCAATCCCCCCTGTTTGCCGCTCAGCTCAAACACGCACCTCCAGCGGACAAGTCCCCAATTTCCAACCTACAATAGGTTCTCCAACCACCGTAATCTTTCGATTTCACTGACCCACCCCTCAGGGTGAAAGGGGTCTGATGATAAAGTCAGAATCTATCTCTCCACTGACATCGCTGTTGTACTTTCTGGTTGACCATTCTTATACTGGAAGGTCAGATCATTATTTTTAAAGCAGCACATTGTGTGTTTCGTCAATAACATTTTTGACCAATCTGAAAATGTACGGTCGATATAAAGCAAATTCAAGATCAGAATTTTTGCAATGATAATTTCACACATGAATTTGAAGATGTGACCTTTGAAAGAGGCAGTTGGAATGCCCACCCAAAAATAAACATGATTTTTTTTTTTGTGAAAGGTAATCCAAACATTTTCAAGCAAATCCAATATCCGACATTTTAAAGCGCATGCTGATTACAGATGTTTTTTACAGATTTTGCTAAAAATGCCGAAAATCCCATAAAACTACCCACAATAAGGCCTGCAGGTTATCTTTAGTATTCCGTGATTTCTATGTAGAAGAATTCCTGTTAATTATTAGGCATTTGATTTTCACAAAGGAAAATCCACTGGCTCAAAATTTTCCTAAATTCCGAGACCCCCCACCCCCCAAACAAAGAAAAAAAATCGAAGAAAGAAAAAGAATAACACAGAAATAGCAATTTCATAAGGGATATGTTAATTTCTGTTGAATTAGAACACATAAATTCCATGACATAAAATCCAGATGAATCTTATGTGGGAGGAATGTTGCAAGAAAATAATTCACTTTTTAACTCTTCAATAGTGATGAAGCATCAATACTGGACCTAAGTTACCATTTCTGGTGGTTACAATAAGGAAGTAAATTTCAAATGTTTAAATCAGATTTTGTTAGAAATTACAAGACAGAAGCAGGAGTTAAAGCTACTGATGATGAAACTGGATGGTTCTTAGGAAAACCAAAGAAGTGTATTTCAAAAATGTGCTCTTTTGTACCTGCAGGGTAATTTAAGGTAAAGCAGTGGAATATGTTCCCATCTTTGACATATAATCTGTGGTAATGGCATGTGATGTTGACAATCGTTTTAGACCATGGTGTCAGTGTTTACAATTAACCTGCATTTCAGCTGAATTATCATCTCCTTTTCGTGGGTTTTCTGCGGGTTACAAGCAAAACACACTTATCTCTGAGCCCCTGGACACCACTATCTGTCTGTGAGAGCTCTAAGCGGATTTTCTCATCAGCTGTTACCTAGCTGCATAAAGCATTTATTAAAAAGGCCCCGGTCACAAGGTAAACTCCATTTTAACAACCATAGAAAAAAAAAAAGTCACATAATTATTGCATTATTGGTTTTTGCTGTAGTGAGCAGTCAAATTAAGGGTAGTTAGCTCAATTTTTTATTTTTTGCATTCAGGGACAGACACACATTTCAGATAACAATTTCTATTACGGCTAAAGGCATGTCAGGATATTATGAACACAAAGGATGAGACATTTAAGTGCACGGAGGTCATTTTTGAAGGCCAAGGATATTAACTGTTTTTTTTCCCCAAAATTTTCTCTCCAAACAAGGAACAATGAAGGGAACAGCGGACGAGGGGGAAAAAACAACCATCATTGAATATTCATTAACCGGTGCCTAGGTGTATACATGGCTCTTAACCACTCTTGTTTATGACTTAAGGACTTGTAGTACTGACCTTAGTTTAACACAGCAGCAGATACCAAATTAACCTCTAGCCTCCACAGGGCTAGCCATGGCCTGCTAACAAGCAACCTGTCTAGACACACAAGAAGTACTTTATGATTCCACCTCTCGCTCTGTCTCTCTCTCTCTCTCTCTCACACACACACACACACACACACACACACACACACACACACACACACACACACACACACAGCAATATTTAATTTGTTTACCCTGGCTTCTCTCTGTAGCCTGAGAGTTATCATGCTGTTAATGTCAAACACACACACATGCACACAAACACACATGAGTGCACAATGGTTTAACATCAGGCAGTTGTAGCACACATGGAGCTCCCTCTCGCTCACACACACACACACACACACACACACACAAGAACATACACAAACGCATATTTTCGAAAGCCGCGTGTTTTGGGGTCAGAACAACGGCAGAAAATGAAGCCAGCAAAGCAGGACAAACGGACGACGTCGAGTTTTAGCGAGCCTCGGATTCGACACGACAAAAAGAACAACAACAGGCGGCCATTGTTTTTGGCGTGCGGGACAGCTCTGACCTGACCGGACCGGACTGGACCGGGGACAGGAGAGAAAGGACGGAAAAGGAGGCGGCGGCGCTGGCCACTTCAAATTCATTTTTCAGAGAAGACGCCAGACGTGATCAATATCTCATCTGCAGAGAGAAATTGCCGCTGTTTGCCTTCCATCTACCCCGGAGGGGGGGTAGAAGCACCCTGACAGCGGCGTGGAGGCATTAATCAAATCACCAAATGGTGATTTAGGGAGGAGGAAGAGGAGGAGGAGGAAGATCTGGTATGCACATGATCCGCGCTGGTGACATCTCTTGTTACTTCAGTCTGCCGTGTGTGTGTGTGTGTGTGTGTGTGTGTGTGTGTGAAACACTGTGACACGTGGTTGTGCGCTCCCCGCAGGAGGGGGAGAAGTATCCTGCAGCTCCTGGGAGGCTCTCCTGCAGCCTCGCGTCACGCCCAGCCCCCAGAACACAC
>CAAKHD010004302.1:7575-26864 GCA_901007705.1 Fistularia tabacaria
GACAAAAAAAAGCCGGTGGTATTAGAAGAAAAAACCATAAAATCTAAAAGGGGTTTAATGGATTTATTATCTTTTTCCTTCGTGTCTCTGCGGGCCGTCGCCTGCGGGGTGAAGCGGCCCCCCCCCCCCCCAAAAAAAAAGCGCTGCGGTTGCTCGGGAGTCCAACAAAACGATAAATCCGATTCACGGCGTTGTGATGACCAGGACGCGGCAGGTGACCTCACTCTCTCACTCCGTCGCCGCTGCATTCAGGACGTCCACACACACTCACACGGCCTTTGCGTTCGTTCCGGCAACGGGCTCTAATAAGCTGCAGGTTTAAACAAGTTCTTATGTCTCGGTGAATAGGAAGCTTCTGTTTGACATTCCCTCTCACTCCACCCTCGCAAATGGGGATTTTTTTTTTTCCCTTCAAAGTCCACCTCGCCGCAACGGTGACAACATTCCTACCGCCCATGTTTCCTGCAGGTCAGCGAGGACAGAGGGACTTTAATTAGGCCAACATGTCTTCGCTCCAGGGGAACCAGCGATGGCACGCCGATGCGCCGCTGCGACTCGGGCACGCCGCCGCCGCCGCCGAGCGCAGTGACGCCCGCGGCGCGCAACCTCATCTCCTCTGTGCCCTTGAGGCCCTGGCGCCGCGGCCCAAGCGTGAGGCCCCGAATCTCTCAATCTCGTTTGTAACGGTCCCGATTCCATCGCCGGGCGTGATGGCGGTCTAATAGAGCACTAACTACCCGCCTGTAAACAGACGTTAGGCCCGGCGCCAAGGCGGCACAGCCAACCTTGCTTTCCAACGAGTGGAAATCATTAATTAAGCGATGGCAGGGGCCGATAACAGGGCTCACCATCGCACTCATGCAAGGATTGGCATTTATCAATACTATCGGTTATCGCAGCGGGCATCAACCATCAAGACCGGCTGGGCGAAAATCCAAACGCACGACTCCGGGCAAAGTTTCTGCTGCACATTCATTATCCGTGACGCAGATCTTGCAGTCAGGGTCGTTTGGAGGGGGGGCGGCTGGAGCCTATCACAGGTGTGATGGGGCGAGAGGAGGGCCTTCGCCCTGGACCGGTCGCCAGTCCTTCACAGGACCACAAGAAAAGACATACGACCGTTGACTAGACTGGACTGGACAATGTAGGGTCTCCAGTGAACCCCTCGCATGCTTTTGGACTGCGGGATGAACCCGGAGAACCCTGAGGAACCTCAAGTAGACACATGGAGACTCCATACAGAAAGGCCCTCCCTGTGGGAAGGGAATCCAAGGGAATCCAGGGAGCTTCTTGCTGTGAAGAGGAGGCGCTAACCACTGCACTACCTTGACGTTGATGAGCAAAAGGCAATGGAGAATCACTCACAGAGGATAGCAGTCACCAGAAAGAGACAAAAAACAGACCCCGGTCGGACATTGGAGAAGACCAGCGGCTCGACAGAGAAAAGCAGCCACTTCGTCAAATGAAATGTAAATGCACAGAATTCGGGAGCAAGTTGGGACAATCTAGGCAGATGTTACCTGAGGGAGCAGGACATGTATGCACAAAAAGAGTCACGAGAGTGTGGTCCTTTGGTTAAAGCCTTTCAAAAAATTCTAACTGACCTCTAATGATACGCATCTGCAGCACCATCCTCTGAAAGTAGCATGGTTTTAAATGATCAGTATGCAGTCACTGAATCCAGTTAACAGGGCGAAACAGTTTCCCGTTTCGTATTAAACACAGCCGTTTGTTCCATTTAGACCGGACTGTTGTTTTTCTTTCCCCATTACCTTCATTTGGAACTTCATTTCGGTCATTTCATCAACATAAAAGAGTAATACTTGTCCAGTACAAATAGATTTAAAGTAGTTGTGGTGTCTGGATTCCTGCTTCCAGCCTTTTCTCGATGTGGCTTCTCCGTTAGCCTGCTAAGTGAGTCAGTTTCTTCAAGAAGGGATCGTTTTTTGCTTCCAAACCCAGTCCCATTTTTATTTTTTTTTTCCCGCTCCCACTCCCTGCTTCACACAAAAGCAGCTCCAGATTTCCTCCATCAGTCACCCTGAGATTGTGTTACATCATCAGAGTCAAAGACTCCGTGGGAGTTTGGCCTTAAGGCAAGTGTGTTTGCACGGCCCTGGATACCTTATAGTGCTAGTCAAGGGGGGGAAATTACATTCTGACCTGCAGCGCAGTTAAAGAGTACTTATAGTCCTCCTTTCATATTTGCCTCTTTGTCTTATTCTCGCTCTCACTCGCCCTCTATCCATCTTAACTACTATCATGGTACAACTGTATTTATTCCTCTCGGAGAAGATCAGTAGCAGGCCTACGGGGTGGTTTGATAGAGTTAAACCCACACACACACACCTCAGATTCTCTCAGGTCTTGTATACGACGCAATCGTACACAGACACAAAGACCCGGGGCTATTGGATGTAATGAGGATCCCGGTCTGGAGCGGGGTTAGCATCACACGCTCATCCCGGGAGGCCACGCGAAACTCTCGCCCCCTTCGAAACGCAGCAGACGCTTTGAAGTGGTAAAGGCGCCATTAGCCGACCAACAATCTGCTGATGAGAAAAAGATGGCAGAAGAATGATGAGGTGAACAAGATCAAGAAAAATATAAGCGGCCCTTTCATCTCGGGGCTGTGGAGGTATCCTCTAAATTCTGTTAACGTCGGGGTCTTGATGTTCACACAAAGTCGCGGGTTGAATTGTGGAATCCGGACTTCAAAAGGGAAGGCTCAACAGCTGCTACTTTAAAACGTATATGACGGCATCCGCTGTCCCGCATCAGAGATGTTTTTGCTATTCTTTGCCAGTAAGAAAGCCAGTCTTACATGTCTTCGGGGATCGGACGCTCTGGAACGCTCTGCCTTCCCCGCTCTGTTGCATCAGGGTAGCTGTGGATGATTCCAAGCTTTTCCATCCATGACTGACTCACCACCGGGCTGTTGGGGGTCCAATGACGGCCTCACTCGGCCACGGCGACTTGCGCTAGAACGTTTTTGGGTGATGTTTCTTGTGTTTGCACAGTTGCCTCCAGATGTCTAGAGAGGCGGCGACTGACTGCAGCGCTGGTCCACTATTTCACACTCAGCTCTGCTCTCAACAGAACTTCTTGTTCATTCACTCATTCATTCATTCATTCACTCTTTTCATTCATCTGCTCAAGTGTCCATTCATTCACTCTCCAACACATCTACTCGCTCGGCTTCCACTGCAAGTACTGCTGTTGTTTGCTGCTCGCCACAACTTTTGCACGTTTATACTGTTTATACTGTTTATACAGTGTCATATTGTTTATATATATTATATTCTATTTTGATAACCTTCCTTGCACTGTCCACTTTCTGTCTGTGACTGGTTGAAATGTACCGACTTTGGGACACGTGAAGGAATATTCTACTCTATTCTATTTTACAATCCACTCGTCGGGAGAGTGGGAGGACTCTGCTTTCGCACCAAAGTCATCTTGAAGATCACCATTCAAACAGGTTTTCTTCCTCGCAGGTATCTGTGGAATTGGGCCTCACTGAGCTTCTGTATGGACTGCATGGTCAACTAAGCAGCGGCAACTAATAAACGCCTTCTGCTCGGTTGCCCCCTCCCTCTGATTGGCTGGGTGGAGTGTCCTTGACTTTAAATCGGTTCCAATTTTATCACGTATGTTTGTGGTAAAAGCATTCAGGCGGCGACTGGGTGAACTTCACGCAACATGAAAAGCCTTTGGATATTTCTCCCTCGTGATTTTAGTCTTAACCTCTTCACAGGCATTCACAGACATGAATGGCTTTTCCTCATCACCTGGGCAACAAGATTTACCATGCTCACACTTGGAATGAGAAGACTACTGCTGATATTTGAACTTCACTGACTGGCAGACCCGCACACACACACGTTTGTAAATGACGTATGTCTCTACATCCTCGTCTTCTGGGTTTCTTGCACAACGCCTCTTCATGAAGGAGGTCACACGCACTCATTTTAAGCCGCTTATCAAAACTGTCTTTCTGCTATCAAGCACTTCCCAAATTCAGTTTGACAACAAGCCGATCAACTAAAAGCTAGATCTTGACCCGAACCCTCCGCGCCATTCCTGAAGAAGATCCCGCATTCATCTGAAAAGGTCAGCTGAGCTGCAGTCCTTTCGCCACCATCGTAAATAAAGGACGCAAACAATGTGTAGAGTAAATGGTCTCCACTTAGATGGCGCTTTTATCACCTTGCGGTTTCAAGCCGCTTTACACAGGATGACGTTCACTCTTTCCAAACAACTGCCGTGCAAGGCGTCAACCAGACCATCCAGAGGTCCAGGACACTTTGGAGCGCAGACAAGAGGAGCCTGGAATCGAACCGCCAGCCGTCCAATTTCATGGATGCCCGCTCTGCCGACTGGCCGCCCCCAGGAGAGGAAACCCGGGCAGATCCAGATTCACAAATAACCGCGCCCCGACGAGTGTTTTTGGACTGTGGGCGATAAGACAAAACACAGGCGGAGGAGAACATGAAGACGCCACAGAAAAAGATTCGGAGACAGGAACCTCCGAGGAGTGAGGGAGGAGAACGAGCCACTCCGCGAGCGGAGAAACATTTCCTGGCAGAAAAAAAAAAGTGCCTCCATGTTTATTACACCTGCCAGCTAAAGCCAGCTCAGCTTTTCCAGTGGTATCATACTAATGGGGTTCAACAGAGGCCTCCGTTCAATCAAAGCAATGGTCAGCTCCTTTTTTTAAAAGCTTCATAACTGAGTCTCCGGGGACTTTCAAGTTAGAGGAGGACCAAAACACAAGCACCCACTCTGGGGGAATTACCTTTCAGGTGGTTATAGATGGCGAGTACCACCAGGATATATTATCATGGCGTTAAATCGTTGGGGATACATCAACCATGGATCTGCTCTATGTTGGATCAACCAATTGCAAGGTAGAACACCCACATTCAGCATCCACACAGATTCTGACTTCTCATTCTCACCGGACGGCTGTGTTTTTAGGATCCGAAGGAAAGAAACCTGCTACTGCAACGGCGCACTCATCATTTACTGACATACCCAGGTAAAAGACTTCCCACCTGCCTCTTCAATTAAGTCGACCGTCTGCTCACCCTCACTGCCCCACTGAGAGTTACCCTGCTGCTGTGAAACACCAGCTATCACCGCCTCCCCGTAATAATGCAAGCCACATATTATGTACCAAAGTCTGAGATGCAAATAAGTTGCTTCATTAAAACAATCCATGTAAGTGGCAATGGACTCGTTTCAGGTCTGAGAAGTTAGCAGAACCACGACACCCTGCTGTTGATTGGCTCGGTGTCAGAAGCTGCTTTCTTTTAAAAATAGTGCCATTTTATTCTCCTCGGTCGTCGTTTGGCCGCCAACTGGTTACTATTTTGTCAAGGCTAGTGGTGGCAGACCTGAGAGGTTGAGTAAGCCCCCTAACTCTTTGAAAGCCAGAAATTGCTTGGACTTGGGCTGTGCCAAGGGTACTTACCACCGCCACTCAGACTCGAATGCATCGGCAAACAAGTGGGTCTTTAGCTTTACTTAAAAAAAAACAAAAACTAAGGCCTTCCAGATGTCAAAGGCAGGCTGACCAACGGTGTTTGTGCGCTAAAAGAAAAGGCCTCTCGCCCACAGTCTGTTTTCGGACCTCGGGAACACAAAACGGCTCGGAGCCCCGGGAGCGCGGGGCACATCCGGGCACGTACGACCTCAACATTTCAGATAGATGAGATGGTGCAATGTCATTGACTATTTTATAGGTGAAAAACAACACCTGAGGTGTCTGTCCTTGCCAACAGAGGAAGCCGCTGGAGAGAGGCCGGCACCAGAGTCGTATGCTCAAATTCGGTTGTTCCGGTCGGAACACGGACTGCAGCACTCTGGATGGCGGTTCCTTTCATGACAAGACAGGTCTGATCTTAGAGATGTTTCTAAGATGGAAGACGGCGACTCTGCTGACCTCTATAATATGGAGGTCAAAAGAAAGCGTCCTGTCAAAGAACACACCAAGGTCCCCAACTGTCACTGCACTGAAGAACTCCGTCATCCAGGGACAGAGCAACATTTCCATAAAAATGAAGCAGCCTCACAGGTCCACTTATTAGCATTTCTGTCTCGGCTCAGTTCAAAAGAAGGAAAAATTTGCTGACCATCAGATCTTGACAGCAGCCAGACAGACACCGGGTTTCTGCGTATCCAATCCATCTATGTGTAATGGCAACATAAACAGGTGCAGATCATCTGCATAGAAGCTAAAGTTGCTTTTTAAATAAATGCTGAATACGGCCCCGTGGTAGCATAAACATACTTTTTTTTTTCAAAAGCCGCAGACTTGCTGGGATGGATTTGTGTGTTCGGAAGCCGATGAGAAGACAGAGTAACCGAAAACCAAAAAGGAAAGACATTGGGGATCTGACTGTCCCGAGGTCATCTTTGTTGCTACAGGCCCTCCTTGTCCGATGGGTTTAGTCCACCACCTTCTGCCACTCTCCACCTTAAGGACTACCTGAGAAGAGGTGAAGATTCGTGTGCGAGCAGGTCTGATGAGTGGGTGCAGGAAAGTGTCAGATGTGATCTGAGAGTATCAGCCAGAAGGAAAGGGAAGATGTTGAGGTCGGAGATGAGACCACAGATGCTGTCTGGTGTGGAGGAGAAGTCAGCAGGCAGAGCTGGAGGCAGCAGAGATGAAGATGTGCAGATTTATCTGAAGATAAAGGTCATACTGAGATGGTTTGGACATGGACGGAGGTGGGATAGTTAAGATCTGAGTGGAAGGATGCTGAGGTTGGAGCTGCCAGGTAGGAGGTCCAGAGGAAGACCGGAGAGGAGGTTTATGGATGGAGGGAAAGAGGACAGGAAGTTAGTTGGTGTCAGAGAGGCGGATGCAGAGGAGAAGAAGAGGACCCTGAGGACGCCCTTGTAATCTGTCCTCCCTTTCATTACCCAATCAGAGCCCTCCGATTCCACTGAACCAGTCTCACAATAAAAACACATCTCCAAAAGAAGATTCCGGTGTGTTTGCAGTGGCAGCAGAGCCGCCACCTCAGCCGCCGAACGGCTGCACACATGTAGCGCGTACTCCTTTGTCCGTGTTCACTTGAAGGATTATGCTGAGAGCTTTGACCGAGAATAGAACTCAGCTAAAAGAGAGGATTCCAACAACTATAAAAAAAAAAAAACACAAATAAAAATAGGCCTTTCGAACTCTTCCGACTGCATCATCATTTTTAATTAGAGTTGTTATTTCCTCCCGCTGCGTCTCGCGGACATAGAAATTATACCCTGGGAGAACGAGACGGCTTATATCATCTGCCTGGGAAGACTCAGGACCGGGCTGAGAAATGCAACCCAATTGACCTAACCACTGGAGGCCCAACAACATCATTAGCCCTAAGTGGCATCAAACAGAACGCATATATGTGGAGTAAAACAAATTATTGCTTGCTTTAAAGTCTATTGAGTCATTAGTCTGCAGATTAGCTTAACCATCCCTCTGGAATGTAATCATAATTGTGGCTAGCGTTACACCGTCAAAATCAGATACAAGCACCAGTAAAAGGGGGGATTTTTCTTGATAGGGTCAAATTACTGGAAACCCTTAATCAAATTATCGATTAGTCCCGTAAATGCACGTTTAATGAACACAAACATCCGGAGTAAGGTGTCTCTTTGTGATCGCACAGCCGGGCAAAGGCAGGCGGGAACGGAAAACCAATCAAATGGTGTTATCAAAAGACATACGTGAGGGGGCGACATCACGGTTGATAAGTTCAAGACAGAAACAAAGCGGATTCCGGAGCTACAAGGTGGAGAGAAGATGGGCTTCCTTTCCCTCTGTGGAGCCTGTGTGAGGAACCGGCCGCATCAGCAACTCTGTTACCTTCTGTTACCTTCAACGGACATAAAGTTGTGGACCGAAAGAAAAAAAGGTGATGACCTGCTGAACCATTTCCAGTAAATCGGGTCTGAGGAGGAAGGAAAGGTAGCATCGAGGGAAACGATGAGGTTGCGGGTTTTGCAAGAAGGGTTTTCCATCCACATGTCAAAAGGCAGAGGGTCGATGTGTGCCGGCCGTCGCCGTTCACCAAACTGTGTCGAACAGAACTCAAAAAGCAAATGTTACGCAAAAATATGAGAATCCAACAAAGAGCCTATTGTCGTCGGAGCTGCCGCCGCAAAGCGAGAAGGTCCCTGGTCGGATTTGGAGATATTCATGACCTCGTGTCCCAGAAGTTTTGAGGTACTTCTCACTTCCAGGGCCAGGGTAAAATAATGGCTTCGCAGGTGAAACGAGCTCTTTTCCTGGAAAGCTGCTCCTCAACTGAGCTGCAATGATGGCCAACAGAAATGTGCGAAGGCCCGATTCGAACTTCCAGCGTCGCACGGCTGACTGAGCGCGGAGAAACTTAAATCCGCGCGAGCATTCGACAAACATCTGACCCTTATTCCCTTCGGTCTCTGAAAACGGCAGAGTTCTGAGACACAGCCGGGCCGCGAACTTCAGAGGCGGGATGGAGAACATAATTGCTTTTTCTTGATTTTCCCCAAACGCAGCAAAACGGAGTGGATGATAATCTGTTTGAACTTGGTTCACCGTTGGATGTAATAACACGAGACGATCAACACGCGAGCGGTGACAAACACTGGAGTCTTGGGCGGTAATCTAGGCGTATCGCTTTATGTGATGAGACGGTTAGCTGTGCTCCATGTACAGAATCTCGGTTTGCAAACGAATCATCCTATTTCCAATCCAGCAGAGTTATAATATTTGAATATTGGGGGGTTTAATCTGAGCGAAGAAAAGTAATGATCCCGCTCGGGCTCTAAAGCTGCTCCTTTGTCTTTGAACACGTGTGTTTGTTCATGCACACACAGGAATATTACCGGGCAAATTCATTTCATTAACTTCATTTCATCCCAGTCAAATACTTAAAAGCACTTTCACATAAACCTCGTCCTGAAATGAGAAATTCCACGATGCAAGTGTCCGACCGTGATTTCGGGTTTGAATACGAGCCACAGGATGTGCTGCAAGTTTAATTGGTTTTCCGAAGTCTGGAAGGAATGGATTTCTTTTTTTTCCTTTTTTTTTTTTTTTTATTATTACAAATTTTATGCCAAGACTTTTAGCTCTGGACAGATTTTAAAATGTAGTTAGTCCCGATAGTCCGCAGCTCAGCTGGGTTTTTTTTTTTTTTTTTTTTCTTTACTTCTTCATTTGTCATGCAAGAATGACAGTGTGGAATTTGGGGTGATAGACAGACAGTGGCAGCCTTGACGGGAAACAATAAAAACCTTTGTAACAGTCCACAATTCAAAAGTATATACGGTCTATTCATTTTGTGATGAGGGACCACAGAATCGGCCGCCTCCGCTTATTTTCCATTCAACTGCATTCACACGCCGATGCCGTGCAGGGCGCTAAACAAATTGTCTTGCCCGGCAGCCAGGGATCGAACCGCCAACCTTCCGCCTGGCGGGATTTCTGCTCCACCAACTGAGCCCAAACATCGAGATAGCCATTTTGCAACAAGTAAAAACTTTTGGGCCAGAATGACACCTGGGATGCCTGCAGCAGGAAGAGGAAAGCTTCTCACGTCAATCTTTGGAGGTTGAGAGATTGCCAATCCTCTGAGCAGCTTTTTCTTCCGTCCTGAAAAAAAGCCTGCTGCGGGCTAAATGAAGCGCAGCCTAGAGAGGCGACATTAACATCAGCCACTGGGCCCGGAAGATGAGATACAGCGGTCAAATGACGTTCACGATTCTGCCATCCTCGCGAAAATAGCGGTCCGGCTTCGCATCAAATCTATATTGCGTACAAGGAATACAAGCAAACAACAGCATGAAATATTGAAAATACCCACGTTGAAATGGGGCAAGGCAGGTTGAATTCAAGATTGAAGCTAATCTCTATATGGTATACCCATGCGCTTGAACTCTCTCTCTCTTGCTAGAATTTAAAACAAATCATTCATAGGGTATTCAGCCTCCGGACCAGTGGTCCTGAACCAGATCATCGTCCTTCATTAGGCGCATAGAGGCGATTATCAGAATGATAATAGAAAACTGTACGATGAATGCAAATGAGGGAAACGCAGAGGGGACCCAGAGGCGACCCCTGAGACGCTCCGTGTTCCATACCAGTATATGTTGATGAGATATTAATAAAATGTGTTCTTCCAGACGAGAAGGTTTTACCGTGAAAAGGCCGGGTAACATCGAATAAAGTATACATTCATAAACCGCGTCCACAAGACGTTCATTTATTCCACCTATCCTTCAGTGAGGGGCAGGACGGGGCGAGCGGCTTCCAATCACACTGCTGGGTTGGAGGACATGCAAAGTCCACACGGAAAGGCTGCGTCAGAATTGAACCGGGAACCTTCTCGCTGTGAGACGGGCCTTCAGCTTTGACGGGCCTTCAGCTTCAGCTTCAACGTTCTCGCCATTACACACGTGCAAGAAAGGGATGCAGTTTAGCTTCCGACCGGGAGTGCAGAAGAGCAGCACGTGCAGACATAATGAATAAATGAACAATTCGTGCCTGTTTGCCTGAAAGAGTCAACATTGCCGGCCCGCTCGTTGTCAGGCCGGCAGGCTCTTCTATTGTGTCGGAGCACAAAAGGAAAAGGTCTCTTGCCAACAGTCTGTCTTTGGATCTCGGGTACTCGGAAGGCCAGAACCCCGGGAGCTCGACGTACATCCGGGCCTCATACGTGAGACGGTGCAATGCCATTGACTGTTCTATCGGTGAGTATCAATATTTGCCGATATTACCTTTTTCTACCGCACTAAATAGACCATAATCAACGGAATCGACCTTGATAAAATCAGCAAAAAGGACCAGCGGCAGAAAGTAATGTGCCACATCTTAAAAGTGCAGTCTGAGTTGAAAGGCAGGCCCTGAAAATCTGATTGAAACGGCTCGTGCAGACTTCTCCTGAAAATGTGAGCAGACAGTGACTAAGCCCCAACTCTGTCAAATAATTTGGAGGAGGATGAATGGGAGAGCGGTCTGCAATCATTCAGCGACTTTGAATCCAAATGTTTCTAAAGAAGGGGTTTAACCACAGCGGTGGTTAAAAGAAGGGGGGGATGATGCAAGTCGTGAGCAACACGTTTACAAAACATAATACATCGGGTCCAAGTAAAAGCTCGGGATCAATTTTCTCACTGAAAAAAAAGGACAAAATAAAACAGACTCCAACCAAAAAGGGTGCAGGGGCGAGATGGATTGGTTTTTGAATGAGTTTAGATGCCGTTCCAACGGGATTCGCCAGTTGTGTGTTTGACGATCGATGGAGAGAGATATGCAGATTTGGCGGCAGATAATGCATGGTGGTATGAAACCCTCATCCCATCTTCGTGCTAAACTCTTATCGCTAATCCTTCCACCATTCACTTTCTAATCTCCTGATGACCTTCTTAAGGGCTTGTGTTTATTGGGGAAACTAAATATAGTTGTTTTTATTTGGACTTTAAAGCATCTGGATTTGAGGGAAAAGGGCGCATCTGAACGGGGAAGGGTTCCAGGAGCCAGAGTTCAAGTGACTTGTAAGATACCGAAATGAGCGTATTGAGATTATGAACAGACCCACGGCTGCGGGGCGGTCGGCCGTTTAAGGCAGCGAGGCCCGTTTAATGAAAAGAAAAACACATTAGCATAGATAGCTCAAGGACAGGCAAACCGTGACTCAAATTACGGACAAAAAAATAAATAGATAAAAAGAACAGTCTGCAGATAAGAGCGAAGACACGCTCGAGGTGGACACCTCGGCTTCGCAGGGGAGAGTCGCATCCAGGGTGTCCTCGGTACGCTCGCGCACGACGACCGGGAATCTGGCGAGTGTAAAAAAAAGGTGGTTACCGGGGCTAAGCCGCGATCAGAATCGCACGGTTCTTCTACGAACCCGAGTCAGGCGGTCGACAGACGGCTGCAGACGTTCAGCGCTCTGAACTGGGAGCTCGGAATGAGGAACACAAACAGAAAAGTCTTCTCCGAGGAGCAGCCGCGCGGTTCCACAAAAAAATCGTAACTCCTTTCCTTCTGGGTTTTTATCAGCACCAACTGAACCCGGCGTTACCGGCAGGACCGCCGGAGTGGAGATATTTTGTTCAATTCTCTCCACTGAGCTCCAACTCTGCAGCTCTCTTATTACCTCCATATGCCCATCCAGCCCGCAGACCTTGCCTCGGGTCCGTGTTGCTGTGGTTCTCTGTGCTTCCAATTAACATCGCGCACATGGTACCGCGCATCTGCTCTGATTGCCGCCGCACCGGCTTCTCGTCAAGACAATCTCCAATGACCGTCCGGCGCGTTTTCTTTTTTGGATGGCGGGAGGAAACCGGAGAACCCGCCGGGAACCCGGCGCACACGTGAGGAGAACACGGAGACTCCACACAGAGAGTCGGAATCCAAGCAGGGACCTTCTCGCTGCGAGGTAGTAATAACTGGAAGCAGAGTTCCTGCCAACAGCCTTTCTTTTCTGAGGTTGAAACTCTACCTCTGCTGCCCATCATCGCGTTTTGATTTTCTCTTTCACGTCAAGGCCTTCCCGTTGGCCGGAGCGTTTGGAACCTGGATCTAAAATTTACATATTTACCCGAATCTCATGCCTCCCCCATGTCCCGAATCTCCCCTATGGGGATCAATAAGGTATTATCCTTATCCGAGTGCCGACTGCCTCGAACATGAGGATGCGGTGAAGCTTGGGGGCCTCCCTGTTCGAGATATTGCAATCCTTTGTATCGTGGTCCGTGGAGCCGGTGCTCTAGTGTGACGTCGCCTCCGGTCACTAAATCTGAATGTCAGTAGCTTCCTTGATTACACCCTGAAACGGATAATTTCGCTTTCAGGAGCCACAAATTACAATCGGAGGTCGGTCACCTGCGTTTAATGAGCGATTAGCCGCAGGTTTGGTAAACAGAGCGCAGGATGCGTGGACGCCGACGTCGGCCGAGCCGTTGTTTCATCCCGCTCGCCGACATAAATACATATGCCCCTGAGTGTTCCCTAATTGAATCTACAACCTGGAAATTCTCACCGCCATGATTACATCATTAAGTCTGACCTAATGATTAACATGCAGCGCGCAAAGAAATGTCAATGTGCTCATTGTTTACCACTCCACAACCGCGATGCCGCAACTGACCTTTTCCCTCCATCAATGTGACTGACACCCATGGATCACGTCGAGCGGGGCGCCGCACACTTTGAGGGCCGACTTATGGAGCCGCAACGCCGCGTTTCTGACAAAGTGAGCGGAAACAACCTTTTTAAAATCAAGATATGAACCGCCATTCTATCGTGTCAACGCTGATTTTTTCAGACGCGCCGCTGGTGAAGATTGACAGCTACAAGCTAACCGTTGATATTGATTCGAAGTACACCGGAAAACCAGCGCCGGGATATCATTCCCAAGGTACGAGGAAGCTTGCAAGCCTCCGTGTAAAGCATGTTTGCCTTGATGGCGTGTTGTCAGTGTTTATCCTGAATATATTCAGATGTTTGATTTGTCTGTTTGAACCCCTCCATCTTCCAAAGAATATATTTAAAAGGTAAACAGGAGTTTGGAATAGAATTTCAACTCCACAGGAACAATTCCTGTACAGGGGAGAGGAGACGTTGGACGGCACATGGCTTCAGGGGCGAGAAGATGCAGAGTTGGTAAAGTGCATTATTATTCTATGAATGTGAGGAGATGAGTTGTCAGGCCTCTGGCGGCATTAGAGCGGGATGATTCAAAGCAAACCTTAGCAAGCACCCGCAACACGCTTTATCAAAGCGGGTGAAGTTGTCAGCCCGGTTGTCAAGGCAGAGAACCTGACTTGTAGGCTTGTCCATAGGAGGGGGACCCGCCAGACGAAGACTTCGGGAGAATTCAGGAGCCCAAACACGGTCGGGTGGCCATTCTTCCAACGGGTACTCCGGAAATCCACACTGGGAGAACGTGAGCGGGGAAATACTGGAACGTTGACAAGAAGCATCGAGACCCTCTGGTACCTGGATGAGTCTCCGAGCCGGCCTCGAATGGAGGCAGGCGCGGGACATGGGGCAGTGGAGCAGCAACAAGTCCACGGATGCAACAATTCCAGTTGGATGACAGCAAACAAGGACCTTGTGGAGAATCCTTCTCCGCGAGTCGCTTTCATTCGATCATCGGCGCGATCGATTGCCCATCGCGACGGGACCTTAATAGCTCACTTATAAATTAACTGGGTTTGTATCTCTATCCAAATCCAGGGAACCGGAGTCTCCACGCGACAGCAGGCGCGCATTCATAGCAGAAGTCTCAAAGATACAAACACATTGTCAGGAGGCAACAAGGAAACTAATTGGATTGACGAAAAAATGAGAACGCTTTTTGTAGCTGGGTCAATACCGCCTCCGCCGCCGAGCGGGATTATTTATTCAATGTCTACTTTTCAGCGATAGCTAACTCATATAGCCTCTGGAGGGGGGAATACAGCTCTGTTGTTTTTCCTTTCTCTCGTGGATCGGTAGCATTTTTTTTATTTTTTTTTTCAAATTTAGAGGGTAAAGAATAATAAATAAAAAGGAAAAGTCTGTCAAATAGAAGACACTCGACGGGAGACGGGTATAAAATGTGACAGTCACACAGCAGGTCAAATTGACAAGATACTGTGTGAATATATATATATATATATATATATATAGACAAGTATTCTGAAGTGACACCAAGACTGTATATCCGTCTGCTGTTGTTGCAAAGACTTGACACGCCTCCTCTTCTTTTCTGCTCCCTCAGGGGTCTCCATAGCCAGTCAGCTTCCTCCATCCAACCCTATTCTCTGCGTGCTCTTCTTTCACACCGACTAACTTCCTGTCCTCTTCCCCTCCGTCCATAAACCTCCTCTCTGGTCTTCCTCCAGACCTCCTGCCTGGGAGCTCCAACCGCATCATCCTTCTAACGATAGATTCACCATCTCAGTCTGGCCTCCTGCGACCTTCTCTCCGAGACATCTAACACGTGATGTCCTTCCTGATCCTCTCCGTCCTGGTCACTCCTGAAGAGAACCTCTGCATCTTCATCTCTGCTACCGTCCTGTCTTTTTCTCGGCGCCACTGTCCAATGCAAAGCAACAGCAAAGCAAAACAAATGTAGAAATATATCTGCTGTAGAAGCGGAGTGGTACGTGCAAGGGGTCGGCAACCTTTGCCACTCAAAGATCCATTTGGACTCGTTTCCCCTCAGTCAAGAAAACACCGGGAGCAACACGACCCTTTTCAAATTGAAAATGAATGAACACGACATAAAAAGTTATTTTTTTTTTTTTGCCTTTATGCTACGCAGAAACAAGATACGTGCTCTTTTTTTTTTAAGTCTGTGAAAAACTGCAGAGAAGACGAAATGACATTTCTGCGGGTAACCAAACATTTTGAACTCCCCGAAAAAAAGGCGTTGGGTTGCAGTTTACTTTTAAGCAAAATACTCAGTGTCTATTTCAGCCCTTCTTGTATTTAAGAAAAGCTGAACTTAAATGATCCACCGGATAAAACCAAAAATGCCGTCCTCTCTCTGCGTGCTGTCGTCCTTTTTACTGCCGCGTGCAGTCGTCCATGAAGAGCGACTAAAAATATTTTAACACGTTTTATTTCGATGTTACAAGATCGCCATAATCTTCAAATTCAAAGTTCCATTTTAAAAATGAACAAAACAAAATGAAATACATTTGAATGAAATACTCATTATTTTCAAAAGCAACAGGGAACCGTGGCAGAGGGATCGGGGAGCCGCGGGTTGCCGACCCCTGGGTTAGCAGGGAGAAGATCCCTGGTCTGATTCCCCCAGGGGGCCTTTCTGTGTGGAGTCTCAATGTTCTCCCGCGTCTGCCTGGGTTCCTCCGGGTTCCTCCGGGTTCCTCGCACAGTCCAAACACATGCAGAGGGCTCATTGGAGACCCTACATTGTGAATGAGAGGGTGAGTTGTCAGATGTTGGTATTTTGCTCCAACAGGTCACATATTCGTGTTTGAGGAAACTGACATTTATCGTTTCAGAAACATTTTCATATCGAAAAGCTTCACAAAAAAGCGCTTGGAATTTGGACACGAGTGAGAAGAAACCGTTTTTTGAGGACCCGCAGAAACTCCGAATTCCGTTTAATGTCAGCGGCCGGGTAACAGATAACTATTACCGACAGCAGTTTGTTTGATCCGTGGAAGGGAAGCCGATGGTTTCAATAAAAAGCCAGATTTTCAGATATTCGATTTCAAAGCATGGACGCTTTGTGCATCATTTCTGTTCGGAACGCTGTTTATTATGGTCTGGGGTGGGCTGCCGCGGCGACGGAGGTGTCACTTTACAAATCCAACACTTTTACTTAATTTACTATAAAAGGCCTTGAAAGAAGAACGATAGCGTAGCACCGCGACACAATAACCGCCTTGAAAGAACCGACTTCCCGTGAAATGCATTTCTCCCTTGTAGCTCAGGGTTGTTCCTCGAGGGGAAACTTTGAATTAATGTCTTTTTCACCCCCAAAAAAGCAGATCCTGCTGGAGGATAATGCCTGACAGGCTCACCCTTTAAGAGAGTAAACCCCCGCTGTTTTCTTCAACAGGGTCCTCGGAATATCTTAAACCACCTGGAGTACGAGATTAGGCTTTTTTTCCTTCTCAGTCTGTTCTCTGATCTTACGAAATTATGGATTGTCATTTTCAGCACACAAGAAAGGAAAAGATCACTCGGGTTGCTTGGAGCCACCGGGACCTCTGAGGCCTCCAGCGCTGACTGCGTGGAGTTTGAAGCATCTTACAGACACTGGACCGGCCTGGACGCACGGAGGCTGCTGTCCGGGATAAAGTACTTGTACCGCTGTCCGGGATAAAGTACTTGTACCGCTGTCCGGGATAAAGTACTTGTACTGCTGTCCGGGATAAAGTACTTGTACTGCTGTCCGGGATAAAGTACTTATACTGCTGTCTGTCCGCCCGGCACCACGCAGCTCCAACTGCTCGCTGAAGAGCAGCTGCAAGGATCTACATACAGTACTCCATATACTACATAAGTACTACATATACTACATACAATACTCCATATACTACATATACTACATACAGTACTCCATGGACTACATACAGTACTCCATGTACCTTATACTACACACTGTACACCATGTACTTTATACTACACACTGTACACCATGTACTTTATACTACACACTGTTCACCATATACCTGATACTACACACTGTTCACCATGTACTTTATACTACACACTGTTCACCATGTACTTTATACTACACACTGTTCACCATGTACCTTATATTACACACTGTTCACCATATACCTGATACTACACACTGTTCACCATGTACTTTATACTACACACTGAATACCATGTACCTTATATTACACACTGTTCACCATGTACTTTATATTACACACTATACCTTATACTACACACTGTACCTTATACTACACGCTGTACAACATATATCTTACACTACACCTGATACTACACACTGTTCACCATATACCTGATACTACACACTGTTCACCATATACCTGATACTACACACTGTACAACATGTACCTTATACTACACACTGTTCACCATGTACCTTATACTAAACACTACGCCTTATACTACCCACTGTACACCATATACCTTACACTACACACTACACCTTATACAACATACTGTACACCATATACTTGATACTACCCACTGTTCACCATGTATCTTATACTACAAACTGTACACATTGTACCTTAGACTACAAACTGTGCACCATATACCTTATACTACAAACTGTACACCATAGACCTTGCACTACAAACTGTACACATTGTACCTTATACTACAAACTGTACACATTGTACCTTATACTACAAACTGTACACTATATACCTTATACTACAAACTGTACACATTGTACCTTATACTACAAACTGTACACATTGTACCTTATACTACAAACTGTACACCATATACCTTATACTACAAACTGTACACATTGTACCTTATACTACAAACTGTACACTATATACCTTAGACTACAAACTGTACACATTGTACCTTATACTACAAACTGTACACTATATACCTTATACTACAAACTGTACACATTGTACCTTATACTACAAACTGTACACCATATACCTTAGACTACAAACTGTACACATTGTACCTTATACTACAAACTGTACACCATATACCTTAGACTACAAACTGTACACATGTACCTTATACTACAAACTGTACACATTGTACCTTATACTACAAACTGTACATTATATACCTTAGACTACAAACTGTACACATTGTACCTTATACTACAAACTGTACACCATGTACCTTGTTCTACACAGTACAGCTCATAGCACAGCATGCTCATGCTAGTACACAG
Organism: Fistularia tabacaria; assembly: GCA_901007705.1. Classification (NCBI taxonomy): domain Eukaryota; kingdom Metazoa; phylum Chordata; class Actinopteri; order Syngnathiformes; family Fistulariidae; genus Fistularia; species Fistularia tabacaria. Next base: position 25,938 of record CAAKHD010004302.1, read on the forward strand.
TGTACTCTGCGTACCTCACACGACTCAGTACTTTAGGACGCAGGCTGCACGCCGCAGCTCTCTGGACTCCACGCACCTGTAAATGTCTATTTGCGTGGCTGCTTTAACCTTCTTGTGTTCCACCAGTATTTATTGGACGCCGTCTTCACTTTGTTTTGGTGATAAAGCTGATGTCGGTGGATCCTGCTGGAGCTGTGAAGTTCTCCTCGGGGATGAGTGAAGCACCTGCCAACCTATCTAATGGGCGAACCTCTGGTCGGAAATGTGATCGTTCTTTCTTGATGAGCTTCAGATTTCCTTTTTAAAAAACGAAGCGCCTCACGGTTGGAGGGTCCCTGGTTCGATTCTTCTTTGAACCATCTCGTCTCCAACTCTCTTTTCCAGGTTCTATCCCCAGTGCTCCTCATCAGGAATTACCTTTACATTCTGAGAGATAGCAGCATCTCACATTATTTTGCAGGAGTGGGAGGTTTCCTCCGTCAGAGGACTTTGATGCAGCTCCTGTCGGCGCACTAATGACGGATCCTCACGCTTTTTCAATCTTTCTCAAATTTCAACCCAATTTTTCTTCTATTACTTGGACCTGGGTTACCTTTCCTTTGTTCCCAGGCTCGGATGCCGCGGTGCTTCCCAGCGTGCATCATGAAAACGTGGACCTACATCTTCTGAGGTTCCACCTGTGCACGACTGCATCTCGAACACGGTTTAGCACAAAGATTTAAAAATGCTTCTGTCTTCCGTTGCTTTAGGTCTAAAACAACTCGCTGTACAAAAAGCCAACCCTTGCGCGCACGCACACACACACACACACACACACACACACACACACACACACTCACACAGATGAAAGCAGGTGCTCTCTGCTGGATGTGGATGAAGACTGATGACTGGTGATCATTCTCATTAGAGCAGTGATGAGCTCCTGTG
>CAAKHD010004305.1:0-14458 GCA_901007705.1 Fistularia tabacaria
AGCCAGACCTCATCACCTGCACGGACGAGGTCCCGCCCACTTTTGAGTTCCCCGCTGTGGAGACAACAGTAGGAGGTCTCCACACACCTCAGGGAACCACCAGGCTTCCTTCACTGAACAACAACGTCCGCGTTTATGTACCGCACGTTTCATCATGAACCTCATGAGGCGCTTCTTATGTCTGAAAACAGACCCGTTCAGTGATACTGCGCCTCATAAGGCGCTGCGCCGTAGGTCCGCAGAATCCAGTAGACCAAACCACTGTCCACTACAGAGGATCATTGTAAACGACAGAATATCAATGGAAAGTGTGGTATTTCATTGTATACCACTGTAAACTACAGGAAACCTTTAAACTACCGTAAAACTTTGTAAACTGCAGTAAACCTTTAAAGTACAGTAAACCTATGTAAACTACAGTACTACGTAAACTACAGTAAACTTATGTAAACTACAGTAAACCTATGTAAACTACAGTAAACCTTTAAAGTACAGTAAACCTATGTAAACTACAGTACTACGTAAACTACAGTAAACTTATGTAAACTACAGTAAACTTATGTAAACTACAGTAAACCTATGCAAACTACATTAAACCTTTAAACTACAGTAAACCTATGTAAACTACAGTAAACCTATGTAAACTACAGTAAACCTACGTAAACTACAGTAAACCAATGTAAACTACAGTAAACCTATGCAAACTACGTTAAACCTTTAAACTACAGTAAACCTATGTAAACTACAGTAAACCTACGTAAACTACAGTGAAACTTTGTAAACTGCAGAAACCACTGTAAATGAAACAATATTATTGTAAGCGGCAGAATATCATTGTAAACTGCAGCATTTCATTGTTAACTACAGTAAATCCTTGTAAACTACAACAAATATTTGAAAATTACAGTTTACCCGTGTAAATTCTAGAATATAACTCTAAATAAGAGAGCATCATTGTGAAGTGTGGTACTTCATTGTAAACCTTTGAAACTTCATTAAACCAATGAAAAATGACAGAATATCCTAGTAAACTGCAGTATTTCATTGTAAACTGCAGTATTTTATTGTAAACCATTGTAAACTACAGTAAATCTTTGTCATCCACAGTCAACCACTGTTAACTACAGTAAACATTTTTAAATTACAGTAAACCACTGTAAATTATAGATCCACTGTAAACTGCAGTAAATCTTTTTAAGCTACAGTTAACACTTAGAAATGACAGTAAACAGTAAAACAGTAACAGTTTTTGTGTATATTGTGTATACGTGTATATACACACACACACACACATATATATATATATATATATATATATCCTGTTTTCTTTTTTCCCTCTAATGTTGCTGCTGCAATACCCGAATTTCCCCGATGGGGATCAATAAAGTATTATCTTATCTTATCTTATCTTAAACCAGTGTAAAATATAGAATAACATTCTAAATAACAGAAATCATTGTGAAGTTTGGTCCTTCATTGTAAACCTTTGAAAACTGCAGTAAACCACTACAAACTACAATAAATCCTTGTAAATGACAGTAAACATTTCTAAATTACAGTAAACCAGTGATAGAATATCATTGTAAACTGCAGTATTCCATTGTAAACCATAGGGAACTACAGGAAATCTTTGTAAATGACAGTAAAGTGGTACTTCACTTCACTGTAAACCCGAGAAAACTCCAGTAAACCACTGAAAGACAGAATATCCCTGTAAACTTCAGTATTTCATTGTAAATCATTGCAAACGACAGTTAACCTTTGTCATCCACAGTCAACCACTGTTAACCAAGGTTAACATTTATAAATTACAGTCAACCAGTGTGACTGATAGAATATCGTTGGAAAAAGCAGAACATCATTGTGAAGTGTGTCACTCATTGTAAACCTTGGAAAACTACCGTAAATCTTTGTAAATTACAGTGTACGTTTTTAAATTACAGTAAACCGGTGTAAAATCTAGAATATCACCCGAAATAACAGAAATCATTTTGAAGTGTGGCACTTCAGTAAACATTTGAAAACTACAGTAAACCAATGAAAATGACAGAATATCCTCGTAAACTGCAGTATTTCATGGTAAACTGCAGTATTTCATGGTAAACTGCAGTATTTCATTGTCAAGTGCAGTAAAACGTGCCAGGGACACGGTATGCTCGTGGAGTGCATCTACCACGGTAAACTCCAGTCAACAACTTCTGCCCACCTTCCGGAAGTCGGGACGGCTGCACACGTGTTCCCCGCGTGGCTCTCCTCTCGTCCCCCACGCACACGGCTGAGCGTGACACTTCCCACGGAGAGGTTTCTCCAGGGCGCGCGTGGAGGCGGACGCGCCACCGGGAGGAACTGGACGCGGCGGACGGCGAGTGCGGATGACAGCGACCCCACCGACAGCAGGGGCGGACGGGAAGGAGGGAGGGGCCCCCAGCCCCCCCCCCGGGGGCCCCTCAACGACGGTTAAACAGAAAAAAGCTGCGAGTCTTTTAATAGTGAGTGTTTTACAGAGAATTTGCTCCGCAGGACGTCAAAATGAAAACAACATTTCAGTGAAATCGATTGTGTCTGTCACTCCTCCGAGAAAGAAACGCACTTTTGAATGCTGAAAAACATCCACACGTCCAAGGAATTATTAAACTGAAGATAAGATTTGTACATTTTGCAAAGACGACACCGAAACTACGGATCATAGATTCTTTTTGTCTCACGAGTTTTTGGGGTTAAAACTCCAAAATGGATGAAAGAAAAGTTTCCATCATCAGCAGTTTCTCTCTCACGACACGAAGTAACGTTCGGTTGACCTTCAGAAAAGGAAAGAGATGAACTCTGGGTTCGGTCCAGTTCTTCAGCCGCAAACACAGGATGCAAAAAAAATGTCCCCCCATTTGTCCCCCCCATAGCTAACTAACATTTCAGCGTTTTTTTCCCTTTGCATAAAAACCAACTCCCAGGAGCCGACGGCCCGAGCCTGGCGGTTTCCTCGCGTTCTGGGAAGAAAAGATGCCAAGGGGGCTCAGCGTCCTTTGAAAAAGTTGATCTTGTGGTGCACGGCCAGCTGCTGGATCACGTCATACTCGTGCGTGCCTGGATGTATCCCGGTCCTGAACCCTCTGTCCCGGAGCACCTCCCAGTAGTGGCTCCAGTTTCCTTCTTTGTCGGCCCCAAATCCAAACAGGTGCACCTGGACAGTCAAATACGCCTTGTGACTTCGGTTTCCGTCGAATGAACAGGGTGGCTCTTGAAACAACTAACAATGACCGACCTTGTCGCAAACATGCATGGCCAGAATCAAAGTCATGAACCCGGTGGATGGATAGGCGCCCTTTGATCCCAGCCACACCTGATGCACGTACATCATAAAGCCTGGATTTACCACCGCCACCTGTCAAACAGAGAGACTGACCTTCGGACGCTGACGTTCACGGCGGTTGTTGGCGAAACGGCCTCTCAAAATCAAACTCACCAAATCCTTGTTTGCCTTGATGACGGCCTTGATGGGGGCGTACGAGCTGCGGGGCGACAGCGAAAAAAGGAATCTCAACACCGCACAGCACAGAATGAACAGTCAGGATTGTCTACGGGTTATTTCAGCTTTGTCCTGAATAGCCTCAGCGTTAGCCGCGCCTACAAACCCCCCAACGGACCGGTCACTTTGAGGCTGCTAGCATCGTGCCGTGAATGCTAGGGCGTGGATGCCGGCCACGTGGTCTTCCTCATCCTAATGACTCGTCGGCCGCACGCTTCTGAACAGCACTCTTGACCGCTCAGCGGTTGTTGCAGTGTTTGCCGTCGAGCAGGGGCAGGCAGGTAACTACTTTGCGGTACGAGCGCCCAAAAAGAGCCGCTAGCAAATATCAGACTTGTATCCGGGTGTTTTCCAACTTGAGTGATCTTCTATGTCTTTTGGGGGTATTTTTGGCGCAGGGTTGGAGGCATTTAGGGTGAATAAGCTGTGGTTCGTTGGAATCTCTCGCGGGCCACCAAACGAAACTTGTGTTACTCTCCGATCACGACTATTGATTTCCTTATCAGCCCTGACTGCCGGGAGTCGACGTGAACTTTGACCAGGTCTTGTTATCGCCCGTTCCTCCCCTCGCGTTCTGGTTTTGAAAAAAGACATGTTCTACCTGTTGTTCTACCTGTCCCCGGCTCAATAGTGGGTGGCACGCGTTTATTGAAAGCATACCGAGGCTGTTTGAATAGATTTGTGTCTTGTTTAGAATAGCATTAGGCTACATTGTTGAGGAATGTCAGGGGATTTTCTAAGCTCCTTTGTTCGCTGGTGAAAAGTGGAGCCCGGCCGTTTTTGTGGTCCTCGTCCATCGTGCTCGTCGTGTGAAGTAAAACCTCAAAGATACTCCCGGTGTGGACTCACGTTCCTCTGAATCCCGAGGTCAAGGCTTTGACGAGCCAGTCTATGTCCTGAATCTTGAAGGGAAAAAGCACCAGGTGAGTCGTGTTGTTCAGATCGGAGGCGCTCTCCGGATACATGACTCGGTGGGTGGTCTTAGAGCCGACGTCCTCCTCGTAACCTTTGGTCAGACCTCTGTTCATTCTGGACGGCCAAAACAAGGGGCATACATGTTTGGGGTGTTTGCGTCAGGTCTCTGGATAATTTACAACTTTCATCACCGACTTACCTGATAACAACCGGGTGGGCGTCTATCAGGGGGCCGTACTTGGAGCCCTTCAGATTGGCCGAATTCCCGACCACCGCGCAAAGCTTGCTGGCCGTCTGGAAGGGCGGGGTCGGCGGACAAAGCGCATGCAGGCTATCCACCGTTTTTCGGAAGGAATCGAAGCTGCCCTTTTCGTACTGTAACTTCTGACAAGCACACCAAAACACAGAGTGACGTCAGAGAGGCGCTTTGCAAATATCAGGGGGGGAACTTGGACGAGTCAGTGGGGCGTTAAGAAACCCAGCGAAGGGAGAAAGAGAAAATCTTCCTGTCGTGGCAACTGGACTTGAATTTCTTCACTTGAAGACATTTGAGCCCCTCATCCCAGAGGCTTCCTCAGCTCTGTGAGCGGAAGAAGCCTCTGGGATGAAGGGATCACCTCGAGTGAAGGGATTCGAGTACAGTCGACACGACCAGAAGTAAATCAAGTTCAACATCCCGATTTGATTCACTTCGCTTGGAGGCCCGAAGTATGGAGCCTCTGCCGAAGCAGCTGGAAAGCGGGGATGAGCCGGACAGGCTGTCGGCAGCGGAAGCCTCTGCTCCCTGAACCCCGAAGCCCAGAGATCAATGCAGAGGGCGGCGACAGGAAGGCCATCCGGCGAAAAACTTTTGCAAAACCAAACATGCGAATCAACCTAAGCATTTCATTGAAAGGAAAGCTGGAGGAGACAGTGGTGAGAGCAGAGATGATGGATGGTTTGGAGAAAAGACAGGAGGCAGAGCTGGAGGTGGCAGACATGAAGATGTGGAGGTTCTCTTTGGATGGAGAAGATCAGGAATGGCATGGTAGACGTTCAGGAGAGAAGCTCAGAGATGGTTGGGTCGTGGACAGAGGAGGGAGAGTGAAGATATGGAATTGGAGGTCTAGATGAAGACCAGAGAGAAGATGTATGGAGGCAGTGAGAGAGGAGGATCCAGAGAACAGGCTGAGATCAGTGGTCGTTAACCTGGGTTGGATGGAACCCCAGGGGTTCGGCGGAGGTCAAGAATTTGTTCCAAAAGAGTTTTTTGGGAGGGAAATTAAACAAAAACGAGTTAAAAGCTCACATTAAAGGAAAATATATATATTCGTTTTACACAATATCGGGTTTGATTAAAAAAACCTGCGTGTTTGAACCCCAGCATCATATAAATCCAACAAAAATACTTTATATATCTCTGAATGGTGCAGGAAAAAATGAACTGCAAACACTTGATGGCTTGAAAAGAATGCAATTCGTTTTTTATTAGAATTTTTTTTTTATTCGGAGTTCTGGTTTTCAAAGAAACTCATGTTTTTTAAACCCATAAATGAAAAATCCGTATGTTTGGAGCCCCACAGTATTTACATGTGTTTGGAACTTGAAAAAGTCCTATTTGACTCTTCCTGTTAAGAAGGGTTGAGTGAATCACGTGTGAAACTGCTGGGGTTCACAACGTCCGACAAGGTTCACAACCAGTCTTGGACGGAGCGGGTGGACTGGCCGTGGAGACCCTGAAGGGAAAAGCCCAAAGAAGAAGCGGGACGTGCACTCCTTGGAGCGGGTTAGCAAACACGCCTCCAGGTGATGGCCGGCTCCTTGTTCACACAAGGGAAACGTCTGCGTCACCTGAGGGGGTTTTGCTAAGTCACCGGAGCAACGACTTTCCCTTTCACGGCGAAAAACGTCAAGAGCTCCGGAGAGTTGGGCCTCCCACCCACCTTCCACCAGCGGAACGCCTCCTGCGACAGGTTGTGTTCGGCGTACATGAACGGCTCCGGCGACATGTCCAGGTCGCGGAGGGAATCCACGGCGTCGTCCAGGCGCCTGGGGTCGACCTCCCGTTGGTGGAAGAAAGTCGTGGTCAACGTGCTGAAGAAGGCCACGACGAGCATGCCGGCCACCAGTTTCAGTTTCCCGTTGGCCATCGGAGGGGCGTCCGGGCGGCGGCGAAGCCCTGTTGAAAGAAGGGGTCAGAGAGGGACTGAAAGCTTAGCGTTTCTTTTATTCCTTTTTCCGAAGCCGAACCCGTTCGTTAAACTTCCTGCGCGGTGAACGGCCGAGCAAACGCCATAAAAATCAGTCTTTATCTCGTGGTCTCCCTCCGTCGAACACTGTTCCCTGCATCCTCTTCTCTCGCAACAACTACCTCCATCCCCTCTATCCCTTCCTTTATCCCATCCCGTCCGGCAGGACCGACCCACCGGCAGACGGCGGAGCGGGAGGCGGAGACTTAGTTTCAGTTCAGGAGAAACCACGAGGCGTTACTTGTCGGACGGGTCGGGCGGGTGTTTTGGCAGAGGGGGACCCTCCGGGAGACAAAAGTTTTTGCCGCTCGGTTTCAGATTCAAGTGCAAACTCGCCCGTCGAGATCCCGCGGCGGCGCGAATCGTCGAGTCGACTCGTTGCCCAGTGAACAGATGAAGAGGAGCCGGTGTGGGTGCGGCTATTCTCAGATCAGATAAGATCGAACTCCATTGAGCGGCGGAAGGAAAAGTCCAGCGATGTCAATAAAGATGAACATAAATTCAAACGAAAGAGACGGTTCAAAGGCTGCAAAAAAACAAAACCAAAATAAATACATCCGACAATTCATATGAAATAAAAAGAAGACCGAAAAATTAACAAAAACACGGATGGAAATAGGGTGAGAATCGAATATGGAAAGGAGAGTAGAAACAGAGAGAAAAATGAAGTGGAAGCGAACGGAGGGTTAGAAGAAAAACAAGCCAGGCCTCCACATGTGTGGACGAGAGGCGTCGAGCTGGTGGAAGCACGGATGCTCCTCCGCTGTTCTCCAGCCTGAAGCCCTCCTGGTATGCATTCTCACGGGAAAATATCGCAAATATCTTCTTCTCCTCTGGACTTTTCCCTCCGGCCGATCCACCTTCTCCATCTCTGGATCCTCCTCTCTTCACGTCCTCTCTCACTACCTCCATGCATCTTCTCTCTGGTCTTCATCTAGACCTCCAATTCCATATCTTCACTCTCCCTCCTCTGTCCATGACCCAACCATCTCTGACCTTCTCTCCTGAACATCTACCATGTCATTCCTGATCCTCTCCATCCAAAGAGAACCTCCACATCTTCATGTCTGCCACCTCCAGCTCTGCCTCCTGTCTTCTCTTCAGTGCCGCTGTCAGAAAACGTCCCACCTCTGACCCGCAGATTTGTATATTAAATACAACCAACTGGTTCATATGTTTACCCGAGCTCCACACACACACACACACACACACACACACACACACACACACACACACACACACACACAGGTCGATGGTGCTGATCAATGGTGACGGAGGTTTCGGACAATCGCAGTTCGTTCCCGAGTGTTTCCCAGGCGAGAAAACCTGAAGAAGCTCGTTTCCTAACCTCTTTATTTTACCTCCGCTGAGACAAAAACGCCCAACACCTGCAGATGGACGGGCGAGGTCCTACGCACCTCCAGAACATCTCAACCCCAGACCCTGGAGTCGAGGCGTGGAAATGATGGAAGCGGCGGTTTGGCAGCGCGGCTGCAGAAGATCAACGCTTTGTTGATCCAGTGACCCGCTCGTCCAGTTTCACGGCCAAGAACCAAGTGACGCAAAGTTTAGGAAACAAAGGGAGAACCCAAACACACACACACACACACACACACACACACACATTCCACAATGCCTCCGCTATCGCACAAAAACGCTTGTGTTGATTCTGCGGTATTGACTCAAGCGTGGCGGTACTCTTGGCACTGGGTCGGAGCGCCTCGTCCGCGGGTGATATCACCTCCAGGAGGCCAGATGAATGACCCCGGGGTCGAAGGTCACGCGGCCTCGACACCGTTACGCTTTCCAAGCGACAAAACAGAGGCAGGGAAGTTCACACTGACGGCCCAAACGTGGCCTTTCCGGCATGTTCCTCGCCGTCGACGGGTCCCTCGGACAGTGCCGTGCCTCATCAGGTTTATCTGCTTTTATTCTTGTTGCTGCCGCGCTGAAACTTCTTTTATTTCGGTTTGTTTTAATCCTCTTTGTCATTCCAACCTCGTCCTGTCGCTCTTGTTTTTTCCTTTCTTTTTGTCCTTCCTGCTGTCACTCTGGGTCAGCTTTCTCCCGCCGTTGCCGCTCTGTTATCTATCTGTTGTCCTGCCCTTTTAATTGTCCCTGATATCTATATCTACATCCATATTTATTGACAGTGTTATTGCTGCGCTGCTGTGACAATTGAATCCCCCCTATGGGGATCAATAAAGTTCTATCCTGTCCTTTCGCACTCAAAGAGCCGTTTGGAGAAAACGTCGGGAGCCGCCCCGCCCTTTGGAAAGGTAACCAGTCATCATTAAACTAGGAGTGTTGAGGTGTAACGTGCACGCAGACGCACTGATTTTTAGTGCAAAGCAGCGGTCGTGCAAAAAATAAGAAGAAATAAAATGAAAACAAAGATAGAGATACATTTTTTTTATGTATTTGTGTATTTGCCGCCGTCCTTTTCAGTGGCTAACGAAGAGCGACAAAAACACTTGAGCCTTCAGGTGTTACAAGACGGACATCATCGTTTCATCTGAAAATTACATTTCGAAAGAAGAATTCAATGCATTTGAATGAAGCTCTGGTTAATGATTCGTATGTCGGCCGGAGAGGCTTTGTTTCGATGTCGCCCGCTGCTTTTTGTCCTTGCCACTATTTGTTTTCTGCGGTCATTAGAGACTGATTAACTTCTTTTGAGTCCCGTATTCGATTTTATCGCCAACACAAACAGAGAACAACGATGCCGAGTTCCTCTCCGTTCATATCGGGCTCTGAGCGAGTTTTGTTTTGGGGCCGTCGTGAATCAGACATTTGACCCCAATCCACCAAATACTCCAGTTCTTGGAGTCATCCAAAACGTTCTGCTGTCATTCCCTGGTGTCCACGGCAGGAAAACAGCAGTCAGTCGTACAGTAACGGCCGGATCCAGTGGGTCCACTGGCAACACATCTCGGACCTTCTCACGTCGCTCCATGAACCAGTGGAATCAGCTTGTAGATCTCAATCATTTGACTGGAAACTTGAAAAAGCACATTTTCGAGAGTCAACTGCAGGACATCAGTTGTTTTTGGCTACAATGTCGGAACACATCGCCTGTATTTCTGTCGTTGTACTTTATGAGGGGAGTTTGTGTGATTGTAATGTGTGTTGAAAGTGTGCTCAGCTGCTCAGGGACCACAGGTGGAAAGCAGCAGTCGCTAAATCATCTCTTCTTCTGTAAAGACGAGTGGTTTTGGACATTTTCCCTGTTCAATCGCCGGCAAACTGAGTACTTTAGCATCTCGGCCGGCCTCCCGCGCTCAGGGTACGAGGCGCTCGCTGGAACTTACGCCGGCGCCAGACAATTTGAAACCTGGATGGCGTCCACACGGGTTCCGCGACGCCAAACGGCACGGTTAATAGCGGCGGCGCAGCTGTCTTCCTGTCACGTGTCAAATGACGGGTTTTCCGAAGCGCCGAGGGACGGGAGAACAACGCCGACCCCCTCTGGAGGGATGACGGTTCCTTCTCCAGCTCTCGGTTGAAAAGCGTCGTTCTTATCTTTCAGCGGTCCGGCGGCTCGAAAACTCTAGAAAGTGCGTTCGGTAACGTGACCTCTCCTGCCTCGAAGGTCATTTACCGGCACCCGGGAGGTTTTGTCCCGTTTTGACACCAAATGTCATTGAAGTTTTTCATTTCACAAATTTCATGCGATCAATTGGAATTTCTTTTAATTTAGCCGAGTTCCTCCTGCTCCTGCGGCCCTGCGAGGGTGACAGGAATCGACCGAAGCGCCACGTGTTCCAGTCGCCGCTTTTAAAAACCCTTCCTGATGGGCTACATTTTTGCTTTTTTAACCTGCCGTGCAACAGGAAATGTTTGGGAAAAAAAAAAAAAAAAAAAAGGATTCACGGTACAAATTGAAAAAGTCGGACTGGTCTCCTGGAAGCTTCCCCCCCGTCCAGGGCGCGGTCTGTTGGACACGCAAACAGCGAGGCGGACGGCATTAATTTGCCCCTTTGCAAAAATAACCTCGTCGCTGGAGTAATGAATAATCCCACAGCCGCTGTTTTCCTGAGATCATTCAGGCAAGGGGAGGCTCGGCTCACCACAACTCTGGTTTTGGCTCCACATTGGGAAATGCCAAGTTTCACTCGAAAGTTAATGATTGGAATCCTACAGAGTAAGCTAACGGCAGCAAAACTACTGGCAAGCCTAGCACTAGTTAAAAGCTTTCTCAAAAGCCTATTCAACGGTCAGCGGAAGGGGTGTCTGCGGAAACAAAATGCAACACAAAAATCGCACCAACAGAGAGAGCGTTAGAAAACACAGTTTCACTGAAGGTCCAGCAGCAGGTGGAGAGTTGGTTAGGGAATGGAGGACAGGTAAGGAGATCCGGGCATCTGCCGATGCTCGAACTTGAAGAGGCAACGGCAGTACCGGAAGGCGAGGCTAGACGGCACTGGCATCCGGCGTCAGGGAGGGCAACTTAGCCAGTAACGCGAGGCCAGGCAGGAGAACACAGAGGTTGAGAAGGTCTCACCCAGCACGGTTGGAGTCTCATCACCGGCCCTGGGAGAGAAGGAAGCTGGAACACTCAGAGGACAAGGGGCGCAATCCCCAAACAAACTCCGACCACAAGGTGGGCTAGCACGAGCGCGTGGTGCAAGGCGGGCTACTATGAGCGCGGGGCAACAGTGTAGCCATGATCTGGCAACTAGCGGTGCTGAGGCTACGGCTTATGAGCCCTCGCTATTTGTTGACAGCTGGCGGCAGCCATCGTGTGTCTGATGACGAGCGCAGCTTTGTGTGGAAGCAGAACCGTCGGATGTTTCCTGGGTTTTTAGGGTGTGACTCGGGTGCTTGACCTGCATCTTGGTAAGATCTGCCACGGTCGTGGCTCTGAGTGAAATGTTTTGTCACGGCTCCTTTGGCCGCTGTCAGTGAGCCCCTGTGACGGCTGCAGCATGGGGGTACCCTGTCACCGCGCCTGCTCAACAGTTTCTACCTCTGTGAAGCAAAAACCACGATGCTATCGGTTGTCCCACTCGCTCTTTGAAAATTGTATCTGTGGAAATAAATACATTTCCTGGATGTCCATCCGTTGTCCCCCTAAACTGCGGTTCGGGGGCTCAGGGGTACGTCGCCCCGGTTCTTGTTCCATAAATAAGTTCAGAATGAGCTCTAATTAGGAGATAATTTTGGCGCTGCTGAGCGCTGACGAGATGCTAATGACACTCCGGGGCTGAGGATGGGAAGGGGGAGATCGCTTTTGAAATGAGGCCGTGCTCTCGGCGGGCGGAAGGGGTGTGGCGAGAGTGGCGCCCGCGAAGGGAAGTACCGGCCAATTTCCTTCCTGGAGGTCATCCGAATAGCAGCAGAGTTAGAAAACCTGATTATTGTTGGGGTTTTTTTTTTCCCCTGATACAAAATATGTGTTGCATTTTTGAAATCAAATCAATGTTGTCGCCATCAAGACAAGCCTGATGTTCGAGGGCTCTCACTTGTCAAGAAAAGTCTCTCTCATGAAGTCGTCTGTTGCTATGCATGTTGTCTGCCTTTTTCCTTATTTCTATCATAGAACTAACATTTGAGTGTAGATATTTTGAACTGTGAACTAACGCTGTATTCTACGATATTTGCGTAGCTTTAACTTTTACGTTTTACGACAGTGGTGAACTTCTATCGTGCTTTGGCAGGTATTCTACCCCTTACCCAGGGACAACAGTTGAAAACTAGCTCTGTAAGCTAACACTGACACACTTACAGAAATGTTCATTCAGGTGTCGTGTCCCTGACAAATAAACAAAACACTAAAATAAATAAATGAAAGAAATCAATGAACAACTGCAAGACAAAAATGAAATTGCATTCCTGCATGCTAGCAAACATTTTGAACTGCGAAAAAAAGAGGTTGTGTTGAAGGTTACCTTGAAGCAAAATACTCAGCGTCTATTGGAGTCCTTCTTGGATTTAAGAAGGTAAATATACCAAACATGCCGTCCTCTCCCGGGGTGCTGGTGCGTGCAGCCAGCTGTCGACCCCAAGCTCTATCTCACTGAACAATGAAAGCATAGAGAGAAATGCAAATGAATAGGCGATTGAAACATTGCTCATGCTTGTTGAATGTGCTTCGTGCAGGTGAAGCTCAGCGTCTGCATATCACGCCTTCATCCGCACGCAGGATCGTAAACTCTCCCCAGCGCCATGTTTGCTTTTCATAAAGTTCACGCCACGGGAACATTTGAACACCTTTTATTTCGACGCGAAAAGATCGCCATCACCTTCAACTTTGAAAATGAAGTACATTTCAATGAAATACAGTACAACGGCAGCAGGATGGATTTTACCGCAACCGTGCCAAAACAGGAACAGTGACAAGTGATTGACGGTCAGTTGCCTCGATCTCCTGAGTCTTGCAGACGTTCAGCAGGAAGTCGTGCACCGAGTGGTTACCGGGTCGACCTACTTCCCTTCGCGGGTTCGTCGGCCTTAAGATGAGACCCACCAGAGTTGTGTCGTCCACAAACTGCGCTCTGTGCCGAGCGCAATGCTGCTCGAGATGCTGCGGCCTCTGGCAGGAGAAGTCAGCAGCCTCTTGCAGAGGGAGGTGTTTGAGCCCCAGCTGGAGATAAGCTCTGGCAGGATGATGGTGTTGAACGCTGAGCTGCCGTCCGTGAAAACAGCATTCTCGGGTAAGAGCCCTTGGCGTCCAGGTGGGCGCGGGCCGGGTGGAGAGCCGAGCAGATCCCGGCACCCTCAGTGGACCCAATGCAAAGGATGGATTCGAGTCAAAGCGCTTCTTGATGATGGGGGTCGGTGCGACGGGGCGTCATTGCAGCTGGACGGGGTTTCTTTGGCACGGGTACGATGACGGTGGATTTGAAACGTGACGCAACGGCAGCCTGCCTCAGGAGACAGTCAAAGACGAGCGCGGTCCTTCAGCACCCGACCAGGGATGCTGTCTGAGCCGGCCGCCTCGCCGGGTGTTGTTTTGTGCCTCAAACCGTCGAGGTCGTTCCGCAGAGAGATGTTGTCACCGCACGGGTTCGTCGTCCGATTGGGTGTGGCTTTCCTGCACCTGATGGTCATGAAGTGTGCCAGAGGTGAACAGAGTTTGCGTACCGACGCAACATCACGGGTGTAAACACAGCCGCAAGCCTGCCTTCCCTCCTCTGTCCGCTCGGTAGCATGTTAGCTCCGACGGAGTCCGGGGACGCTGCCGCTTAGCCTCGTTTCCGTTGACGCAACCGTACTCGCGTTTCCATTCGCCGTCCTCAGAGGACCAACGCCATCCGTTTGATTGTCCAGGGATCGTACGGTTGGGAGAAAGACAGACGGTACGGCTGGCCAGGTAGCTCTCGCCGCTAGCTCTAGCCGCTAGCCGAGCGCCTTGCTCGATTTCAACTGTATCATTTTTTTCTTAAATCTCCCGTCACATGAATCGGGTTCTGTTTTGTTTTCACCTCATGCAGGAAAAGCAGTTTCGATGATAAACGAAGGAACGAACGTGACAAACGCGCTGCCCTCCTGCAGGAGGGGAAACATCCAAGGCCTGCGTTTACCAACAGCGCCCCCTAGTGGACAGTTTCTACCACCGCGATGTTCCAGGTGAACATTGTGCTTTCGGTGGAGCTGCTCTCGCATCCCTAATCACTGGTGTGTGTGTTTGTGTGTGTGCGTGTGTGCGTGTGTGTGTGTGTGTGTGTGTGTGTGTGTGTGTGTGTGTGTGTGTGTGTGTGTGTGAGCGACGAGACAGTGTCACAGGCAGAGAGGAACCCACGGACGGAGGGTGAGTGAGGCGGGGGGCGGACGCGGGCGCACCACAAAA
>CAAKHD010004308.1:7885-18174 GCA_901007705.1 Fistularia tabacaria
GGGCGTGTGAGGAGGGGCACAGGGGAGGCGTGAGGAACCGTACCAGGGGGGGGGGGGGGCAGAGACAAGTACGAAAAAGTGCGTTCAAAAAAAAAAAAGAAAGAAAGCAAGCGTCGGTTAAACACGTCGCCATGGCAACGGAGGTGTAATTTGCCCGGCCGAGATGGAGAATGATTGAGATTAAGGGGGGAGATGGAAAGAGAGAGGGAAAGCATTCACCATCGCGGCTTGAGTCCAGAGCTGTAATTAGAGGAGCAAGGGAGGGGGAGAACGAGGGAGGAAGAAGTTAAAGAAAAGAAGAAAATAAAAAGGTAACACAAAGTGCTTTGACACAAGGGGGGGAGACAGAAATGAAAAAAAAATGACTGAAGGGAACAAAAAAATCAGGAGGGCGTTGAGAACGAAAAGAAACAGGTGCGAAGGACATGCGGGGTTTTAGAAAAAATTGTCGAAGAAAATTGAGATAAAGGATATTAATAATAACCCAGAATTGGGTCGCCGGCAAGGGGGAAACGAAATTCTGAGTGTTGATTGGCTGCAAGTTCCCTGCAATTCCATCAAAATGACTCAAATTCAGGAGGCTAAGGAGGGACTACGTTCCCTGACTTTACTCCAAACTGGGGGTCCAAAAAATTTCTTTTTTGGACGCCTGTTGTCAGCCTGCACTCTTGAGATGCTAATGTAGCCTAGCCACCGGCGTAGCATGGAGCTCCGTGTGTTGTTTGGACGTGACTCGGTTTCTGAGAGGAAACTGCTGCCCTCAGTGACGCTACTCCATCCCCCGACAGAGTTCCAGCGGAACTGAAACGGGTATCTTTTTGGGTGTCCATCAGGGACACGACCTTGTACCCCGCACTTTTTTAATGGGGCCTCTTGTTCGTCCTCTGCGCTCATTTCCCGTGTAACTCTGTACATTTTCGGTGAGTTCGTGGATGTACAGCAAACGGAGACGCACCACCGGTGTTCATGGGGGGTGTGGGGTGGGGGGCAGTGTTGCGCAGGATGCACAAATGTGGCCGCAGAAAGGAACAAAGAGGAAGACAACATGGCATTGGCATGTACCACCATGTCCCTAATGCCTTTTCTTGTGTCTCTTTCTGTCTTCTCAAACCGAACACGGAACTCAGAACTTGGACGTGAACTCTGCACTGCGCCCTAGTGGATAGGGTTAGGGTTAGGGTCATTCCTGGGGTTATGGTCATTGCTCGGCAACCATAGCATCGCAAAGCACACAAGGGCACTGATTTCTGACAGCTTTTGAAACATGCCTATTTTTGTACGTAATGTGAGCATAAATGACTCTTTAAACATGATGTCAAAAGACCGGATTGGCCAGAGGGTGCCATCACTCAGCTCGAGGCTCGACACACGAATCAAACCCCCCCATTTTTTTTTAAGAAACTTACATAAAGGCGTCATGCTAGCATATGGAATAAATAGCAAGTCAAAAATTATAGAATAAAATAAAATAAAATAAAATAAAATAAAATAAAATAAAATAAAATAAAATAAAATAAAATAAAATAAAATAAAATAAAATAAAACAAATTAAAACAAAATGAAATACAATACAATAGGATCTGATTTAAAATGAGAAAATTATAAGAAGATGAGCTTAAAAGATGAGGATAAGAGCTGAAATCAGTTAATTGTAAACTGATGAATTAGCAAGAAATTAGCTCAGAAATGGGCCTGCTGTTTTCTAGAATGGCAGTGACGGACCGGAAGACCAACACAAAATAATCTAAAAAGGAAGATGGAAGGAGAAGAAATGAACAGATGTGAATGAAAGACAGAAAGTGAAGAGATGGGTGGAAAAATAGACGATAGATAGACAGATGGATGGATGAATGGACAGATAAACAGATAGATGGATGGCTGGATGAAGAGATGGAGCGGCTGATCATTGGAAAGATGCCGGTAATTTATTTTTCTTGATGTATGTATTTATACGCAAAGTTTCATGTCAGGGGTTTTGACGGAATTTAAGTGTGTGTGTGTGTGTGTGTGTGTGTGTGTGTGTGTGTGTATGTGTGTGTGTGTGTTTGTGCATGTGTGAATGTGTGTGTGTGTGTGTGTGTGTGTGTCCACCAGAGTGTCTGGTGTCACAGCCTGTATTTGGACTGATAAAAGGATTAAGGGTAGAAAACTGACAAAGAGAGTTCTGATTTTTTAAAGTGTTTCTTTTCTTTTTCCACTCAAAATGGACTTAATTGTTTGAAAAAAAAAGAATAAAAACAAATAAGAAATAAGAATAAAAATTTAAAAAATGTCCCTTTTCAATGAAGCAGCATAGCAGCCACACCCAAAAATTGAATTAAAATATAATAAATAATAAATAGATAAATAATTAACTTTAGCCTGCTCCCTTCAGGGGTCACCACAGCCAATCAACTGCCTCCATCTTACCCTCTCCTCTCTATCCTCTTCTCTCACACCAACTTACTCCCTATCCTCTTTTACTCCATCCATAAATCTCCTCTCTGGTCCTCCTCTACTCACCCTGTCTGGAAGCTCCAATCTCAGCATCCTTCTAACCAGTTCTTCACTATCCTTCCTCGGTTCCATCTCCGTCTGGCTTTATGCCCAGAACATCTAACATATGCTGTCCCTCTGATGGACTCATTCCTGATCCTATCCATCCTCCTCGCTCCCAAAGAGAACCTCAACATCTTCATCTCTGCTGCCTCCAGCTCTGCTTCCTGTCTCTTCCTCAAGACAACACTGCCGCTGTTACCATCGTGTTCTACCCATCTTCTTCTCCACACTTGCTATTGCTCTGGACGGTTGACCTTAAGGACTCAAAATCCTCCACCGTCTCTATCTCCAATCTGTGCAGCCTCACCGTTCCACTTGAGTTCCTGTCCTTCGTGCACATGTATTCTGTCTTGCTGCGACAAACCTTCATTCCTCTCCTTTCCAGAGCATACCTGCACCTCTTTAGATTTTACACCATCTGTTCCCTGCACTCACTGCAGATCCATCACCATAGCAAGCAAGAAGAAGCTCAGAGCTGATCCCTGAGGCACTCCCACCACCACCTTGAACTCCTCTGTAACACCTGCAGCACACCCCACGAATGTGTTACATGGCATACATGTCCTGCACCACTCTGCACCACTTCTCTGCCACTCCACACACTCATACAGTGCCACGGTTCCTCCCTCCGCACCCCTTCAGACCCTTCAATGACCCACTTCTTCTTTGTTAATTACTTTCCCTGTATATTCCTGATAGACTTTTACCTCCAGAAGACTTCTCACCAACTCCTCCTTCAAGATAACTCCTAGTCCATTTCTCTTTCCATCAATACCATGGAGGAACAACTTAAGATCTGCTCCAGAGCTTCCAGCCTTGCCACCTTTCCCGTTTGTCTCCTGGACACACGGAATATCCACTTTCCTTCTCTGCATTATGCCAACCAACTCCCTAGCTTCTCTTGCCATCGTCCAAACTTTCAAAATCCCTCCAGAACGCGCCTTCCAAGGCTCCGAACGTTTTGGTTGAGCTCCGTGGTCCTCGATGTCTGGTACCTTTGTGGTTCAATCCTAAGCTGAAGAAGCTGGCTCCAGGAACGTGGAGTATGGGGTTCCAGGATTCCATGATACGGGCTTTTGGTTCTTGTGCAACCGGGGTCAGAGCTCGGTCTACATTGCCGGCAGTGGGTCGGATTAGTTTCCGGTGAGGGTTGGACTCCGCCAGGGCTGCCCCTTGCTACAGAGTCTGTTCGTAACCTTTATGGATAGCGAGGGTTTTGGGTGGATCCAGTTTGGTAACCTCCGGATTGAGCCTCTGCTTTTTGCAGATGATGTGGTCCTGTTGGCTTCATCCGACCGTAATGCCCCGGCTCTCACTGACAATCAGCACCTCCAAATCAGAGGCCGCGGTCCTCACACGGGAAACGGTGTGTCGGGGCTGAGAGCCTACCCCTAGTCTGAGGGGTTCAAGTATCCCTGCATCCCCTTTAGAGATAGAGCGAGGATCTCGGTCAGGGTAGTTCCGCTACTCCTCGGCATCGAGAGGAGCCGCAGGAGGTGGCTCAAGCATCTAGTCAGCCTCCTGGGCACATCCCACCAGGAGGAAGGCCTAAGACGCGCTGGTGGGACTATGCGACTCGGCTAGCCATTCCCCAAAAAGAGTTTGACGAAGTGACCTCGGAAAGGGGTGTCTGGGTCACGCTGCTTCGGCTGCTGCCCCCGAATCCCGACCCTACATAAATAAGCCAATAAGTTATTTCAATGGTTGTCGAATTTGGGACAAAGGACTTTTTTTCCAGAGTGAAACCATTCGTGTTCCGGAGGAGAAATGACAGGGAACAAAATGGAAATATGTTCATTATTAACAGGGGGGGGAATTGGCACCAAGCCCCCCCGCGGGGAATCAACTCCTCCGCGGCCGCCATGTTTGCTGAGGGAGTGTTCCATCACCAGCAGGGGGGAATTAGCCACACAGGAGCAGCGAGGCATCATGGGAAATTAATGATCTCCAGGAAGTGAGATAATGAGTCCCGGTGCCGAGGCACATATGCGCGCGCACACACACACACGCACACACATCAGGGAACAAACACACAGCAAGAGAAGAGAAGCACATCTTCAAAAAAAGACAAAAGACAAAAGTGGCAGCAACTGGTGTGTGTGTGTGTGTGTGTGTGTGTGTGTGTGTGTGTGTGTGTGTGTGTGTTTGTCTTATCACAACAGAACGCTCAAACAATGTAGAGCAAGGTGTGTGTTTTTTTTTTATTTCTTTGAAATGTCTTGGTTATTTTAGAATACATAGAATTGCCATGTTAATTTTTTCTAATTTTTTTGGATCAATCTGAAGAATTTATTTGTGTTTATTTTGAAAATGTCCTGTAATTTTTTTCTGGTTTTCCAAAATTTCCCTCTTTCATTTTATTTGTAGTTTACCCCCTCCATCCGTCATCTGGTCCAATTTTTTTTTTTTTTACTGCATGATCGGTCATGTGTCTGAGTGGGCGGGGATTAACGGAGAACACGTTCCCGGTTAAGGGGTTCCCCGGGTTGCAAAGACGTAAAAAACAGCTGCATAAAAAAATTAAAAAGATAACGAAA
This sequence comes from Fistularia tabacaria, assembly GCA_901007705.1. NCBI lineage: Eukaryota > Metazoa > Chordata > Actinopteri > Syngnathiformes > Fistulariidae > Fistularia > Fistularia tabacaria. The sequence goes on from CAAKHD010004308.1 coordinate 12,961, forward strand.
TCTCTCACCATATCTTACTTTGTATAAAATTGTAAAAAAATAACTTTTCATTGTAGTTTACGTCCCACTCATTTTACCGTACGGTGTGAAAACATTGAATCCGTGCTTCGCATTCGAACCCGAGAGAGAGGTGAGCGAGAAAAAAGTCCAAATGATGACAATATGATGACAAACAAAGTTGCTTGCGTACGTGCCGCAACTGCATTGCTATGCTAACAGAGAGAGAGCGTCCGTTGTGAGTAGCTGGGTGCAGACTCACGTGCTGACCGACCGGATGACTCGTCGGGAGCTTCCTCCGTGATCGTGCCGGCGCCCGGTCTTTCGTCTTCTGATGCTACTTCTGCAGTGGCTGGTTGTTGACGTCCTTGTAGGAGAACATCCAGCGTCTCCTGCCTGTGGCGTTTCTTCGAGCAGGTTTCCACTCGTTTCCCGAGGCCCTTTTGTCTGCCTGTGGAAGAAAAAGAGTAGGCACGGCGTTAGCCTTGAACGTCTGTTTAAAACTAGCATTATCCACGGGCTCTTTCGGCAGCTCAGCTCGGCTAAATGCATAAAATGCATCCGGAGAGAAGCGGGAAAAAACCCAGCCGTCGAAAGTCGTGTGCATCCGCAAGCAATTCCCCGCTCCATTCTTCTCTTCTTGTCCCTCGGAAAAGCTTTGCAGACTAGCATAACTCCCTTGGTTTCCCTCCAACCGGAAATTAAATCCAAAAAGTAGTGTTGTGCCCCTTCAAACTGTTTGTGTTTAGAAAACACAGTTCTATGTGATATTTATTTGTTGCCATAGCAACATGGAAGCAGTGAATGCTGGGAGACGGGAGGCAGATTCAACTTACGGCCATCACTTACAGTCGTGTGAGTGCAGTAACGGTCAGCAGCCCTGCAGTTGGTAGACTATTCTCTCTCCCTCTTTGCTAAGGCAACATCTGTGAGTATTATTTATTTAATAACAAGTTAGGAAGCAATTTAAGTTTGTGTGACTTTTAAAACTGCTGTGATGCGAGTTGTCGCAAAATTAAGTCAGTTATATATTTTGCCGTTGCTGGATCAAGTTCCAACGTATTGGCTGCGCCGTTAGGATAGCTGAGCTATGCTAAATATAAGATAGTGCTCTTATGTTTTGTTCCTTTAACAATGCAGACATTTTTTTGTATTGTTTTATAGTTTCACAAGATTCCCAGGAAAAGGGATGGACATTAATCATCTGTATCCTGGAGTTTTTTTCCGGAGTGTTTAAACTGTACAAAAAAAAATGTATTTCATCTTTTAAAATGTAATTTTAAAGTTGAAGATTATGGTGATCTTGCAACATCTAAATAAAAACGTGTTCAAATATTTCTGTCGCATGAACTTTATGAAAAGCAGACATGGCGCAGGCCTCACAGACGACAGCTTACAATCCTGTGTGAAGATGAGGGTGACGGCACACAGACCCGACATGCAGACGCTGAGCGCTGAGGTTCAGGAGCAGAAATCACATCAACCAGGTATGATCAATATTTCAATTGCCTATTATTTTGCATATATTCATTTTTTTTTCATTGTTCAGTGAAATAGACTTTTTATTATTCAGGTTGACAGCTGCCTGCACGCGCCAGCACACAGACAGAGGATAGCATTTTTGGTTTGTATAATTTAAGTTATAAATACAAGAAGGACTCAAATAGACATTGAGTATTTTTGCTTAAAAGTAATCTTCAACCCAACGTCTTTTTTTCGAAGTTCAAAATGTTTTATTGCATGCAGACATGCAATTTCATTTTCTCTTGCAGTTGTCCATTCATTTTAAAAAAATGCAACACATATTTTGTTTATACACAACATAAAGGCAAAAAAACCAAAACAATGTTATAATGTTAATTCATTTTAAATTTCAAAAGGGTTTTGTGGCTCCCTCTGCTTTCGTTACTGTTGGTCCGAATGGCTCTTTAAATGGTAAAGGTCACCGACCCCTGACCTAGCATGTATTGGGCTAGGAAAACAAATGCGGTTGGGTTGAAATATGCGTTATAAATTGCGTTTTTTGAAAAAATAATTCTTCGTGGCATTGTTAACCAATACGTTCTAGTAGGAGACAAAGAGAAAAGCATATTTATGCCTCCTCTCCCTCCCCGCCGGGTTCCCTTGAAGGCCCGAACGTCCTCCTCGGATGCGGAAGTCCTGAGAAGTCTGCACAGGCTCCGCCCGCTTTGGCGCTATATATCCGGAACCCAACGGAAGTCGGGTGGAGTTGTGCGCCAGGAGTTTCTGGCGAAGTCGGAGATGTTTCTGGGATGATCTACGGACCTCAAAGGAGGACGGCGTGCGCGCGGACGCAACGGCTGATTAGAGAGGATAACTTGGTTACACACACATACACACACACGGATATAAGAGAAGCAGGCGGTCTTCAAATAACACAGATGTATCTTTGTCTGAAAGAGGGATGGTGGTGGACGCGCGCGCACACAAACACACACACACACACACACACACACACACACACACACACACACACACACACATATGCCCGGAGAATTCGATAATTAGAGGGGACCACCGGTGGCTTCCGCCCCATGGAGGCGCGGTGATTACTGTCACGACACCCTCCCCCGGGGCGGCTGACAACAGCCAAAGAATTAATACTTATCACACACACATGCAAATACACACACACACACACACACACACACGCGCACACACACATGCGGTGAACGCTGCAGGTAACAAGGAGGCGGGCCCCCATGCCGGGCGGCGGGCCCTGTGTGGTCGTCAGGCACCCGGAACGCAGCGTTATTCATCCGGTTTGAACGTCCAATCTGGGTTTGTAGGCCAGACCGGGGGGCTGAATTCAGACATTTAAAAGAGCGGAGGAGTCGGGAAATGGAATCCGAGGAGGCCCTTCTTGAGATTTCCAACCTTTTCCCAACCTCCTTCCCCTGTTTTCACCTCCTCTTCCTCCTCTCCTCCATGAAAAGGAAGAAACCTGGCAGTCCTGCCGTCACCGGTCACCCTCGCGGCCTCTCCTCCTTTCCTTCCCTCCTCTTTTCCCCTCCTCATTAAAAACACGAGCTGTGACAGTCGGCCATCACCGGTCCGCTTCACCTCCTCTTCTCCTCCTCCTCCTCCTCCTCTCCTCTCCCGTCCACTCGTTCTCCTCCTCCTCTTCCTCGCCTCAGTAAAAAACATGAACTGTGACAGACTGCCAACGCAAGTCACCATCGCTCCCCTTGTCTCCCTTCCTCTCCTCCTCATTGAAAAACGGTGACAGTCCGTCAAAATTTTCTTCCATTATTCTTTTTACTTTTGATTTTTTTTCTATTTTTCTTTTAGTTTTTTTCCTCACCCATTTAATTTAATTGAATTTAATTGAATTTAATTGAATTTTTTTTGTTTCCCTGAAAATTTCTGGATATTTTTCTGTCTCTACTGCTGTTCCAGGCGATCTATATTCACCGGCTATCAATTTAGCGATTTATTCATCGATATTTCTATGAATTATTTGAATGGTTCTTTTTTAACATCGATTCAAGATGGAAACTCTTTCCAACCAGTTTTTTGCATCACTTTATTTATCTTCAGTTTTACTTCACCTTTTTCTCCTGAATTTTGTTTCATTTTATTTATTCATGTTTCTTTCATAAATCCTTTTAATAAAACAGACAGTCTGCCATCAGCGGTCACCGCCTCCTCCTCCTCCTCCTTTCTCCTCCTCTCCTCTCTTCTCTTCTCCTCTCCCTTCTTCTCCTCCTCACTGAAGAGGATTGTGACAGTTTACCATCACAAGTCACCCTGTCCTCCTCACTTCCTCTCATCTTCTCTCCTCGTCCTTCCTCTCCTAAACCCGTCACCTCCTCCCTTCCTCTCCTTCCCTCTCCTCTCCTCTCCTCCTCTCCTTACCCCATCCTTTCCTCCCTTCCTCTCCTCCTCGCTTCATCTCCTCTTCACTTCCTCCCTTCCACTCCTCACCTCCTCAGCTCCTCTCTTCACCTCCTCCCTTTCGCTTCGGTCGCCTCCTCATCTCCTCTCCCCTCCTCTCTTCTTCACTTTCTCCTTCTCTCACCTCCTCACTTCCTCTTTTCACCTTCTTCCTTTCTTTCCTATCGTCTCCTCACCTCCTCTCCTCCTCTCCCTTCTTCACCTCCTCTCCTCTTCACCTCCTCTGCTCCTCACCTCCTCCCTTCCTCACCTCCTCTCCCTTCCTCTGCTCTTAACTTCCTCCTCTCCTCCTCGCTTCCTCTCCTCTTCACTTCCTCCCTTCCTCTCCTCTCCTCTCCTCACCTCCACATCTCCTCACTTCCTCTCTTCACCTCCTCCCTTTCTTTCCTTTCGTCCCCTCACTTCTTCACTTCCTCCCTTCCTCTCCTCTCTTCGCCTCCTCCTCTCCTCACCTCCTCTCCTTTCCTCACCTCCTCCTTTCCTCTCCTTCCCTCTCCTTTCCTCCCTTCCTCTCCTTTCCTCACCTCTTCTCCCTTCCTCACCTCTCCTCTTCTCCTCCTCCTCCCCTCGTCTCCTCACCTCCTCTCCTCCTTTCTTCTCCTCCTCTCCTCGTCATGGAAACGTGTGACAGTTTACCATCACAAGTCACCCTGTCCTCCTCACTTCCTCTCATCTTCTCTCCTCGTCCTTCCTCTCCTAAACCCATCACCTCCTCCCTTCCTCTCCTCCTCGCTTCATCTCCTCTTCACTTCCTCCCTTCCACTCCTCACCTCCTCATCTCCTCTCTTCCTCTCTTCACCTCCTCCCTTTCTTTCCTCTCGTCTCCTCACCTCTTCACTTCCTCCCTTCCTCTCCTCTCTTCACTTCCTCCTCTCCTCACCTCCTCTCCTTTCCTCTCCTCCTCTCCTTTCTTCACCTCCTCCTTTCCTCTCCTTCCCTCTCCTTTTCTCGCTTCCTCCCTTCCTCTCCTCACCTCCTCCTTTCCTCACCTCTTCTCCCTTCCTCACCTCTCCTCCTCTCCTCCTCTCCTCCTCCTCTCCTCACCTCCTCTCCTCCTTTCTTCTCCTCCTCTCCTCTCCTCGTCATGGAAACGTGTGACATTGTACCATCACCAGTCGGCGCCGCTCGCAATGATTCCCGCATCACCACACCCTCGGGAGCCGATTGGCTGAAAGTTTCCATGCCCCGCCCCCGCGGCGGCCGCCTCGGCGGACCGTCCCAGGCGGACCTCGGCAGAAGACGACCTGTCGCCGCGGCTCGACTCCGCTCATCCTCCGAACCCCGAACCCGAACTCCCGC
>CAAKHD010004309.1:0-10147 GCA_901007705.1 Fistularia tabacaria
GGGGGGGGGCATGCACAGAGATGCAACTCCACAGGGGTTTTCAACCGACAACCTCACTGCTCACCAACACACCACATACATCCAACTGCACTGCTGGACATCTTTTATTTCACAGGACGGCGCGTGGAGGAACATCACGGTCAGAACATTCCTTGTTACTCAGACACAAAGGGGGGGCGTCGGGGTTTTGGGGGGTTGCGGCCGATGGCGAGTTCGAAAAAGTGGCGTGAGCTGCTGACGGCGGCGCCGGGGGGGGGCGTCACAGCTTGTTCTGCCTCCAGAGGCGCGCGGCGTTGGCGCCGAAGCGGCCGCTGCGGCTGCTCCTCATGCCCAGGTACTGCCGCAGCAGCTGGTTCACCCGCTTCTGACTGTTCCATTTGCGGGCGGATTTCCGGACGCCGATGAAGCCGCCGTATCGCTTCTGCAGGGGTCTGCCGGGCGGGCCCATCAGCTTCCTGTACCCGTGGCGCCCCCTCTGGAAGCCTCCGAAGCGTTTGATTAAGGCCACCGGGCTTTCGTCCCGGTCCCCCTCCGGCTGGTCGTCGCGTTCCTCCGCGATCCTCTCCTCCATCCGGGCCTCCTCCGTGGGACGGAACTCCGGCAGGTCCTCCTCCGCCGACTCCGGCGCCGACGAGTCCAGGCGGGGGCGGCGGGGCTCCGGCCGCTCGCCGTCCGACGGCGTCCGCGCCTCCTCGGCCGACCGCTTCGGCAGAGCTCCTCCCTCGGGGACGGGAGACGCACGTTTACACACCTCGAAGGTGAGCGTGGAGGTCACCTGACCTTCGCACTCCAGCAGACACACCTGGGGGAAGAGGCGGGACGTCAGGACGGAGATGCCGGCCGGCACAAAACAACGATACCACAGGACGAACCACTCCTCTCCCCGGCGACGGCAGGGATCGGCTCCCTGGAGATAAGCCCCGAGGTCCGCCTCGCCTAAAGCGCAGCGTCGGACTCGGGCCGGAAGGTGAGGAACCGAGAAGAACGGAGGTTATTTTCCACCCGAGTTGTGATTCTATGGTTTGGATGGCAGAGGGGAAGAGGAGGAGGTCGGCAGAGGATGGAGATGGAGATGGAGATCTCTTTTCACGACTGAACATCAAGTCCTGAAATAGTATCTGAAGACATTAAAAGTCCCTCCTTGCCGGCTGACCTTCTGATACCTGAACGAGCAGAAACCCGGTGGCCGGGGGCAGCAGATGTTCTCGTGGGGGTGAAGACGCAGGATTTATGGCAGGGGCTTCATCTTCTCTCGCCATTGCTGGAGGCCAGAGTGTGTGCGAGGTGCAGCCAGGAACTTGGGAGGCAGCAAACAGGGCAAAGACCAGCTTTAGGAGACGCTGCGAAATGAATCAGGCCACTTCAAGTATCTCCGCCAGGTGGGAGCTCTGTCCAGGTGACCATCTCATCCCACATGTTGGAGCCCAGGTTGGTAGCCTGGTTGGTGGTGGAATCTTGGCGGTGCTATGTCCAGGGCTATGCCAGTCAGGTCTGTCTGTTTGGATCCAGATTTCCATGTATGGAGATGTTTTCCTTTTGGTCTTCATGAAGTTTAACCCGCCCCCCCCAGACCCCGTGTCACACGTTTGGCTTCTGTCCCTCTCGTCCCGTCACCCTTTTGTCCAATTCGGAGCTTATCTACTCCTTCGAGGACAATGTCAACTTCGAGTCTTGGGAAACGGTCCTTTGCTTTCGCTGTTTTCTTCTGTGCCCAAATCCAGCAGCAGCTGCATTGTTTCCCGGCCAAGTACTCGGGCTCCACTGAAAGTGCTCCACGACCTCCACCACCATGACCGACTGTAGGATCCTCTCCACCAGACCACCATGACCATCTGAGTGCCTGCAGGAGCCTGTCTGTCTTTGCCTGAAGTCTTGGTGGGGCTTTTTCTTTTCCAGCCGTGCGCGAAGGCGGTCCCGTTTGCCCCGTCCGGTTCTACGAGCGCTCGTCGGCTCTTCGTAAACACTCATTAGCGGCTTCCAGCTTCACGGTCGCTTTCAGCTTCACGGCCTCACGGCGGAGCGCCCGCCGCCGGCACCGCAGCACCTGCAAATTCGTTTTATTTTAAATGATTATGCGGTGATTTAAAAGAAATATGTTTTCACCGGAGGAGAAAACACTCCAGGTGGAGAGCCAGAGCGGGACCGGATGTCTGCGCGTCACGGAGTTAATGGACCCTCGCCGCCGCTGCACTCAGTCCATATGGAAAGTTAATACAACATGTCCATCATCTGATAAATGTGAAATTCACCTAGCATAATGATTGACAGCACAGGATTGGAGGAAATTAGAAGTCACTCTGAAGGACGGAGCAGAAACCAAGCGCTCAGACTTGTCTTTTTAAAAAATTGAATCTCCAACCCTTGTAAATGGTTTTCGCTCTCTGGAGGACTTTTTGGGGCGTGGGCGGGGGGGGCAATCAGGCCGACCTTCTTGTGTTCTCGTCGTCGCGCCCGTGAGACAAAAAAACACACTTTTCCGGTGGACCGGACCGGAAGCAGGTGAGGCTGGGAACGAGCAACAAACCCCACATCTTCAGTTTGCTTGTCCTTGAGAAGGAAAGAAACCCGTGAGAATAATCACATCTCGACGCTTCCATGTCGGTTGGCGTCCGGCGTTTTCCGTTCGCTTGCGAGATCTCGCTGGGGTGAGATGATCGCCGCTGTTATCGGAGAAACCTGCACGAAGAAGAACCCGGAGGAGAAGAGGGAGTTCCGCCGCCAGGAAATTAATTATCCGGCCGAAATTAAATGAGGCGGGTCGATCCGGCGATCGGAGCCGGTGAGCGAGCGAGGGGCGGAGGAGGGCCACGCGCCCCGTCCGAGCCTCCGGCCCGGTGGTGAGCTGGATCGAGGGGCAGGTGCGTCTGCCGGACAGGCCTGGTCAACCCGAGAGGTTAGCTGTGGTTAGCTGAGGACCGTCCGCTCAGCCTTCACCGCTCACCTCCGACAGATCCAACCTCCCGGGGACAGGTCCGGGGACACGGAGGTCCGTGTTCGAGGGCGCCACCGCGGCTCTCCTGGAGGCTTGTCCTGCCACTTTGAGGATCTTCTGCCATCGTCAAACCTTTGAGAACAATGTTGGTTCCATCCAGGACCGGCTCTTTCCTCTGGCGAGGATCCTGGGAGGGTCCACGGGACTTTGCTACTCCTCTGTCCATGTGTTTCGTAGATTTGGAGATGGCGACAAGCTCGCCCCCGGACTGGGAGGTCAGCAGGTCACCTACCCGCTGTGTTCGGACGCCAGCCCCGGAATTTGGACGGGACGGAGAACCGGAGTGTTTTCCTTTGAGGTGCGGAGGAAAAACCAGCCAATATTTGAGCAACGCTAATGGACAGAAACCTGTGAGATCTCTATTTTCTCTTGTTTACACTCCCAATCGTGAGGCAAATATTTAGAATGGAAATGTGGCTGCTGTCTGCCGCCCCGCTCTGGCTTCGGCCCGTGTTCCTCAATCTGTTATTTGACAGAAAACGTCTCGATCGGCAGACAGGCGTCACTGTCCGTCGTGAAAGTGTGCGGAGGAACGTCAACGCTGCGATAATCCATCGTCGGCCGGCGTTTCCCGGCGGGATTAGTGGCTTTTACGCAACGAGCGGAGGATCCGACGCTCCTCGACGTTTGAGTGTGCGTGCGGAGCCCCGGCGCCACGTGGGACTTTCAATGAATAAATCTCACCCTGACATTCTCGCACACTCGTCCTCCCCCAGACAGAGGGGGAAGCGAAAGAATTGCTTTGCAGATTCCATCTGCGACTTGGCCCAAGAAGGCGAGCACAATGAGCATCTAATAAAATGTGTCTGTCAGTGATGTAAGACGGGCCGGCCTGCACTCAATTACATCCTTCGATTATGACTTCCAGAAAAGGTCCCAGCTGCCACTCCCTGCATCATTACAGGATAAATGAGCCCTCCCTGGGCTGCTTTGCTCCCCTTTGCTTTTGGGAGTGTCGGCAGATGAGCCGGCTTGCCGACACGAGCGCTACGTTTCCGCACATCGCCGTCCAGATGCTGCGAAACGGTGATTACCTTCAGCGGGACACATGCTAATCATCCGTCAGGCTCAAAGCAGGTTACTGGTGGCGGGTCAGAGAAAAGAAACGCGGCTTCTCGCAAAATGAGAAAGACTTGGACATTCCTCCACGCGGCCAAACACCAGGGAGGTACCCGAGCCGCATGAGCTTGGTTGAGGTCCACTCGGAGAGTGGACATTTCAAATGGATCGGGCTGCACGGAGCCCCTCGTGCGAGGAAAGACGCACAAAACTAGGACACGACGGCGTCTGAGGACGGCGGGCGCCTTTGAAATGTCCCCATGGGATCTGATGGCACCCCAAAGGAGGACCGGCGTTTGGCCTGAGTCTGGCAGGAGCCAAGAAGCAGGCAGAGCTTTTTCCAATTCATAACATAAGTATATTCAGCGGGGCTCCAAAAATGCGGATTTTTCATTTAAAATATTATTTTCTTAAAAAAAACAGAATTCTGAATTACAAAATCGCTAATAAAAAATGAATTGCATTCTTTTCAACCCATAAAATTTGATTTGTATTTATTTTTTCATGCGCTATTCAGAGATAAATAAAGTTGATTTTGTTCGATTTTATATGGAGCCGGGGTTCACGATATTATGCAAAATGACTCAATATCTTTCGATTATTGTTGAGTTTCAACTTGTTTTTGCTTTATTTCCCTCCAAAAACACTTTTTGTGAATAAATTCTTGAAATTAATCTTGTGATGTTACACACGTAAATCTATGTCGTACATATTCATCCGGCCGCTTTCTTTTTTTGCTCGACATAGTTAGTATGAAGGGATTCAAACATGAAGAATGAAATCACACGACAGTCACAGAAGGACCGAGCCACGCAGCGTGATCACCTGCAGCCAATGACGGCCAAGCGGGGCTTGTCGTCACAAATCATATGAGCCGGGTTTGTGTCTTGACCTCCGCCGAACCCCTGGGGTTCCATCCAACCCTGGTTGAGAACCGCTGTTCTGGAGTTCATCCAGACTCATTCATTTGCACAATTCACTAAAATCATATTTGTCGTTTGCTGGCTCTGATCGGTGCTCCGACTCAGATCCACCTCCACCAAGATGGCCGCCTCCAAAAATTCATATGGACCCCTGGACGGGAAGTCTAAACCGACCAACCCGAGACAGGATGGCGGGGCGACCGGAAGGAGTCATCACGCCCTGCCTAAGCACTTCCTGCTCAAAGTACCACGTCCACGCCCGGCAGACACGAGTCGGGTTCCTCTGCGAGGACTTCGACCGCCGCCACGCCGGGCTCGGACGAACAAAGACCTCAGAGAAGGTTCGCCAGGTGAGCCTCTGGAAGAGGACCTCCTTCACACGGAGGTTGGATGGACTGAATCCAGATGAATCCAGATGAATCCAGATGAATCCAGATGAATCCAGATGAATCCAGATCCAGCCTGTATACGACTTCTGGCTGTCAGCTGCTTTAAATTCGGCAGGAGCCGTTAAAAGTATTCTCTTCTTCTAATTTCCCCTTACTTTTTAAACCCCGTCGTCTTTATCTTTATTCCATTTATTTATCTCTGCCGTAGATTATCTGGAGACTGATGACGTGTCTGAGAGCGGCGATGCTATCGCACCCCAGGCTTTGTGCAACCACAAACTCCGGAAAGGAAAAATACCGGAATAGCAAACAATTTTTTAAAGCGGCTGTTGAATCATCCGGGGGGGGGGATTTTTGTGGCTTTTTAATTTTTTGATTTATTTCCAAATTAATGTTATTTCAGTTACAAATGGTCTTCTGCTCTCCAGAGGAAGAGGCTGAATTGACGTTTTTTTTTTGGAACCGCTCTTTTTAAAGCGAAAAACCTCCCTTCCTCCTGGTCCGAGGCCGAGACTGTTAGGTCCACCCGTCCCGACCGCTTGCCGAATTGTCGGGAAGCGTCGGCATGTCTGAGGACCTGCAACCTGGAGCTGCCTTCAGGGCAGCTCAGGGCTGCTTCCTAAAGACAGAAGAAGAAGAAGGAGAAGGAGAAGGAGAAGGAGAAGGAGACGGAGACGGAGAAAGCCCTCCTTTAGTCATATTCAGTTCAGCATCCATCGCAACAATGTCGGCGAAATGCCTTTCCCAGTGCCCGGGCTGCCTCCGAGCAGGGCCGGGGAGCAGATGGAGGTCCAGCTTCTCGCTCAACAACACTTGGACGGTCAAGAAGGAGCTCGGGAATGGAACCAGGAACATTCGGTTCCGAGACAGCCTGTGTGTCCACGAGCACCATCAGGGCTCAAACTTAGAGGCCATCAAGAAGGATACAGCCCGTCAGAGGTGTCGGGCATTGGCTCTTTGCCGACCTCAGAGCGTTGAACCAGCAACCCGCCTGGACCTCCACGTGGTACTCGGAGCTGAGGCTCAGCTAGCATCCCTTCACCGAGAAGGTTGGTGGTTCATCCCGTGTCCTCGGGCCGGTCTGGCACAGCAGCTCCGCCTCCATCGGCGTGGGAATGGGTGACTGCGATCCAGCTGACGAAGAACCCGGAGGCCTTCGACCACCGGGTCCAAACGTTCCCCAGGAGACGACGATGCCCTGACGGTCGGCTCTGTTTTCTCTGAAACCCCCGGGAGGTGTTTCGTCCCTCAAAGTCCAAGCGGTGGCACAAAGAGCCGCGTTAACTCCCTGCTGGTCGAACCCTGGCTAGCAGAAGGACACGGCGGGCTCTGGTTTGAAGAGCGTCCGAGAACATAAAGAAAACAAAGCAGCGGAAAGGCTGTGTTTTATCAACACCAGCACACGTTTTGCCGCAACCTCTTTAATTCCTCCGCCCCGAGGTTGGGATTATTTTCCTCGCAGCGGCGCCGACGCCGCTGTTTGTTCGGTTTTAATTGACAGGCCCGGGTTTGCTTTTTAGCGTAGCGTGCATTAGCGCGCCGTTCCACCGCGCTCTGATGAAATGGAGGTGGACGCCGTGGAAGCAGTAGAAGTCGCCCCTTCTGCTCCCCCAGAGAGGCTGAGGAACCCCACCCCTCCCCAAAACACACACACACACACACACACACACACACACACACACACACACACACACACACACACACACTCACCAAGGTGTTGAAGGTGTGGTGCATCTGCTGCTGCTGCTGCAGGAGAAGGCCACAGGCAAAGCACTCCGCCTGGCAGTCACTGCGCCCGGGGCTGAAGAGACACGCCAGCATCAGACACCACACAGGGATCTTCATGGTTCAGCAGGAACGGGCGGGAGACGGCTCTGGAGCTGGGTGGAGCTCCTGGATGAAGCCCGGGATGAGGGTCCACCCTGGAGATGGGAAAGCACGGAGCAGAGGGGTGATTACGGAGGATTTAAAAGCAGGGCCGCTACGGTGCACAGGTTGGTCAGGCGTGGTGTGTTGGAGGTGGGAGGAGGTTCAAGGTGAGGACCACCCGCGGCGATGAAGCACCACTGAGAGAATGAAAACTCCGAGCGCCATCATCTACCCAGGAAAACTTCCAGGTGGGAGTGTATCTTCTGTCATGAGGATGCTTCTGGTTCAGGCAGTGTTTGCAGGAGACGGCGGGATGAAGATGTGTCTCCTGCTCTGACCCCATCTGTCCTGACGCTCCAGCCTGAGACCTGCAGGAGCTCACCCCGCACCAGCATATCTTCTCATCTTAACAGAGGTGGCACGGTGGTTCGAGCTTCTGCCCCAAAGCAAGAAGGTCCCTGGTTGGAATCCCACAGGTGAGCGTCTCTGTGTGGAGTCTCCATCTCCTCCCCGTGTCTGCGTGAGGGTTCCTCAGGGTTCTCCGGGTTCCTCCCGCGGTCCAAGCACACACAGGAGGTTCATGGAGACCCTACATCGTCCGAACGTGTGAATGAAAGGGTGACTGGTTGGATGTCTCCATAAGTGGCCCAGGGTGGGAGGAACCCTGAGGAACCCTGAGGAACCCCACGCAGAAACCCCTCTCAAACATGTCCAGGTAAGAGAGCTCCTTCATTCACATCCTTCTGTCACTACCTTCGATCATCCTCCTGGACGGGTGAACTTCTCGCCTCGTCTCTGAGGGAGGAGTCCGGCCGCCCTGCCGAGAAAACTGGTTTCGGGCCGCTCTTATCCACGATCTGGTTCTTTGGGTCACCGCCCACAGCTGGTGACCGTGGGCGAGGGAAGGAACGTAGATCCAGCGGTAAGTTGAGAGCTTCGCCTTCTGGCTCAGCTCCTTCTTCAGAGTCGGCATCACTGCATCCACACTTCCCTCACTCGCGAGCAAAACCCCAAGATACTGAAACTCCTCCGCTGAGGGCAGGACCTCTTCCGGTTGGAGGCGCCGATCCTCGCCCTCGGATCACGGCCCGATGAAGCCAACGGAACCACATCATCTGCAAAAAGCAGAGCCTCCAAACCAGATCCCCTCCACGTCATGAGCAGAATATCTTCAATCAACCAAAGGGAAAATCCATGATATGTATCTAAATCTCCGTACGTACGTGGAGCTCCATGGAAGCTGGGATTGCGGTGTCTGATTAGAATCCACATCTGACTGATCTTGCTGGCTGCGCCTCTGCGTGCTCTTCCAGGCGCTGCTTGTCGCTGCTTCGTCTCCCCTCAGAAAGGTTCGGAGGGCGACGTCTCCGGGATCTGAGGCACTTTGAAAAAGTGCCCCGACGCTGACGCTCGGCATCAAACGCACCGGGCGCAAAGTGAGTCATGGGGGTTTTTGATCAGGCTCTGCCTCAGCGTCCTTTCATTTAATGAGCGCCCCCTGGGGGACCGGAGAACACGTCTCACCTGCTTTTCAAAGGGCTCCTTGAAGGCATCATCTGTCGAGACGCATTCACTGACCCTGTTTAGATTGCCTGGTTAAATGTTTCTCCATTCAACCGTCGCCCTTGTTAGCGTAGCTCTCGTCTCAGCTCCGAAACCCATCAGGTATTTTTCTGAAAATGTCCCGCTTTGGAGCTTCTCTGTTCCGGGTTGTCCAATTCACCGGTGCAAAGACAGCTTCTCTGGTATCTTCAAGGTATCTTCAAGGGCGGAGAGTCGCTGGACCTCCAGGAACAGTCAGAGCTGCGGCTCTGTTTGTGTTTTCTGATGGTCCATGGACTTCTCCGTCGCAGATCCCACAAAACGTACTTCAGACAGGAAACCGATGAGATCCAGAGATGTCAGTCGTGTCGGGGAAGGTTCTCAGTCCGTCCAGAACCTGAAGCTCTGGCCTTCACACACCCGATGGTGATCATGGAGACACCAACCTGAGACTCCTCCAGGTGCCAGGTGGTTCTTCATTTCTGTGTTTCTCTGTGATTCCGACACTTCCTGGACTCTACCTTCTCCCCGCACATTGGGTTCCTTCTGGTTCTCCTGCTCCAACCTGACAATGAAGGAGCGGACCTTGTTCAAGAACCCGGTGTGGAGTCCACAACCATTTCCAGAAGGATCCAGCAGCTGGAGGAGAGTCAGGCTGGTGTCCCTGAGCACCTTCAGGTGGGAGGAGGGAGCAGGTGAGACCTGCAATGAACATTTGAGCCTGGTCATGTTTTTAGGTTCTGCTGGCTCGTTCATCAAGAAGCCACGGTAGATGCTGCTCCAAAGCTCCAGATGCCCCTATCAGACCCTGCCTAATGATCCACTGTGGATGGTAGATGATGGAAACTGCGGTGTGACACCAGCCAGTCCAGAAGGCGTCGTCTCTTAGAAGATGGAGAACAGCAATTTCCACCCTTCCCTATCAAATGCTCCTGTGGGATCTTCTGCCGGGACACTCTGGACGATGGAATCCAATGTAGATCAAATTTGGTGCCTCAGGATTTTCTGAAGCTCAGATGTCGGCCAGAAGAGGTCAGACCGAGGTTGATGGAGTTTTCCCTGTCCCATTGACGTGGTGTCCCTCACATCTAGGAGACCCTGACCCGTGAAGCTCATGAATGGAGGTCCAGTTTCATCCACACACCTGGAGTCTTTCCATCTTCTCCCTCTCTCCTCAAACTCCCCGCTCCCCAGCGTCCACCACCGGATTGTGCTCCACACATCTCCACCCCGGATGCTCCTCCTGTTCCTGCCCCCCCCCCCCCCCCCCCCCCCCCCCCCCCCCCCCCCCCCCCCCCCCCCTCCCCCCCCCCCCCCCCCGCCGGGGGGGGGGGGGGGGGGGGGGGGGGGGGGGGGGGGGGGGGGGGGGAGGG
>CAAKHD010004310.1:9125-44439 GCA_901007705.1 Fistularia tabacaria
CGTCGGTATAGCTGGAGTGTGGGCGGGGGGGGGGGGGGGGGGGGGGGGGGGGGGGGGGGGCGCAGACAGGGGGTTTCCATATAAATCACCAGAACCATCATTGGAGTGCTGTCCTCCCTTTCTTCACTTTTATTTTTGCTCTTATTCTGGTTTACCTCTTCTCTAGCTTTTTGAAGTTGCAGTTTTAGAAGCGGCGTCCGTATTTTTTTCTTTACCTCCTCTGTCTGTGAGCGTTCGCCTTGGCCTAATTGACATAATGTACGATGCCTTCACACCATTCCACATACAATTTGGCCAAGAGCCCTATGCTGCTCTCCAGGTCTCATCTTGTAGGTAGAGGGAGAGAGCCTTCTACTGCTGCTCTAAAAAGTCTGCATATTGGGAGTGCCAGTACCTGGATCCTCCACTGTTTCTTTACGCTTTTCCCTTTCACATTTAACGATGTATTGTGCGCCGGTCTCTTCACCGTCCCACGGGAAATAGGTCATATTCCCAGTGGTCACTGCCGTTGGATACAGCTCCCTCATTGTTGCCCACAGGTGGTGCACATAATTGGACAAAAGGCCGCCATCTGGTACCTAGACCGCATCCGCACGTGCTTCTATGGCTCTCATTCCATCCATTCCTTTGTCTGCATCACTATGCTCCAGAGTAATACCTGCATTAAACTCTATGAACTTGCTTACCCATTCACGCCCTCCCTCCGACAACGGTGGGAGTTGTCCTACCATGTGAGCGACGTCAGAGAGGGAGTAGGGTTGGTAGACTGCTCCACCTCTTTTCTCTATCATTGGGCATTGGAACTGATAAGGAGTGGCGCTGTTATCTTTGCCTCGGGTAAGGGTGGTATATAGCACTAATGTCAGTGCTGGGCTGGTCTTTGACGCACGTACCACCCATTTCCGTGCCAGCGCCGCCCGCTGATTGGCGATCCGCCTGATGTGCATTTACCTCTCGTTCTAAATGTCTCAATACCATACTAACAGCGGCATGCAACTATCCCTGTACAGTCTGAACTGCCTTGTGTAAATCAGCAATGTTGCACCCGATTAGTCCACTTTGACCGAGTGGCGCATTCATCCTAGGCTTCGAGTCGACTGATTGAGAGCTGCATCTATTGTGCTCATCCTCAAGGTCACTAAGTTGTTTATTACCACTCCGACTTCCCCTCAGTGTGCTACAACAAACATCACGAAATCACGAATCTCATCTCATGCCTCCCACCGGTGCCATTGTCCGCCGCATCTGACGACTTATCTCCCTGGGTACTTGCCCTCAAACACCACCATTCCCCTAAGTTTCAGGGGGGCCCCCAACAGGGAAGCTTATAACAGAGGGTACAAGCCTTGCGATTTAGATGCCGTTGCTGAACCCCCGTCATACGGCAGCGGCGCCGTCAGGCCTGTCCCCAAACATTGCGGAGTTGTTTTGGCTCTGCTAGGGCCTGCTGTGCTCCACCGTGGGTGACACCTTTTTTCTTCCAGCTCCCCAGCACAGCCAATATCAGCCTTCCATGCCACATTTCTCTAGTTTCTCATTATTCAGCCTGTTCTACTCTTGCATTCCATTTTATCAGGCACATTCCTGGTGTTGCCTCTGAATGAGTTCTCTGAGCCTCTTTCAACCGCTCACCAGCCGTTTCTATCCCTTGTTTTACCATCTCTGGTGTGATTGGATTCGCCCAATCAGCGCCACTGTCTTTATGATCTTGCACCCATCTTCTTACCAATTTTTCAACCCTGTCCCATTCCTTGGACATCACTTCCCTTTTTGCTTCAACGTATACTTTGTGCGCTAACCAGTATCCTGTACCAGGATCACTTCTATCCCAACTATGAGGAGCATCCTTCTCTGTCATTTTTCAACTATTTATTTGTACTGATGTCTGAGCAAAAACTTTTACTCCTTACTTGTTTCTCACTCACATGCACACACACATTCACCGAACCCACGTGTGCCCACACATGATCACATACACTCACACACGCTCAAGCAAAAAAATGACAGAATGGACGCTGAATCAGTGTGTGACCGCTCAAGGAGGACCCAACCGCCGTGTGACTGGAGCCGAAACCAAGCTTTTTCACTACCAACGGTCCTTCAGGCACGGTTTGAGACAGTCATCCGCCTGCTTAACACAATACCACCCCGTCTAATCTAGGAAGGCTTCAGTACTCCGTCCTTGGATGCGAATTCGAGGATTATAGTGTCCTCTACATCACCCAATTAGCAGCCTCAAATGAGTGTCTCCGATGAAGCCTTCACAACCTCCCCTTCATCCCCCTTTTTTTGTCTTTATTGTATGTGGTATTATTTTCTTGCCTAGAAAGTAATGCCAAAATGCAATGACTGGGAACACACAGATTGAACTCTAGAATAATTGGAATTACTGGAATTACATAAAAAATCTCCATTGAGATTCCTGTTGTGTGTGTGTGTGTGTTAGTGCCTTTGTGTGTATGTGTGTGTGTGGGGGGGGGGGTTGTTTGTATTCAATTGAATACAATACATTATCTCCAAGATATAGCAAAGAAACAATCAGCCAGACATCACATAACATTGTAATTAAAGTTGTGACTCAAGTTGTGTCTGAGCTATGGAATACAAAAATAGTTTCTATTGAAAAATAACAAACTAAAAATAAAATCAATCATAAAAGGTGATCAAAAACAAACAAACAAAATGAATTTAGGAATAGTACCACATGAAAAGACCCTTAACACTGATAACTGGATTAATTGCTAACATAAAAAGTCTGTTAGAAATACAGTTAGAAATTAATGCTATTAATGTTGCTCAACAAAATGTTAATACATCCCTAGTTTATTAAGGCAGACATACTGTAAATATAAATCATTTCCCATCTCTCTTTCAATGTATTTCTTGTAACTGCACAAATGCAAATGTGATGGGATACTGACCAGTCTTCTGGAAGATTTTTTGAGGGTAAGCTAAATGATATCTTCTCCCATTGAAGTGTGGTAGCACAGCCTTCTGTTTTGTTTTCTTAAATATGTTGCCACATTCAGGTGGAGCCCGCACTCAGATCTATGTAGGGTATCACATGAATCAGTAAGTGTTTGGAATCCTGCCTCTATTTTACACACCATGTTCATAAGAACTTGATCCATGAACATGTAGTTCACCCAACTATGTCAATGAAGATTAAAATAAT
The DNA here is from genome assembly GCA_901007705.1 of Fistularia tabacaria. Classification (NCBI taxonomy): domain Eukaryota; kingdom Metazoa; phylum Chordata; class Actinopteri; order Syngnathiformes; family Fistulariidae; genus Fistularia; species Fistularia tabacaria. Next base: position 12,301 of record CAAKHD010004310.1, read on the forward strand.
TTCTTCTTGCTGTTTTTGGCACTTTTGCACTGAATGGTGGGGCAAATCAGTATAATTAAAAGAGTAATTTCCCAAGTTAAATATAACCGCCCTTTGACGTCTGCTTTTAGTCAGTTTAGGCTGGTAAAATCACCCCCCTTTTTGTATCCAGTTTCCTTAATTAATGTATGTAGTCATGTTTGATCACATCAGTGTCTGCGAGATCAAGCCCCTGGGATCGGATTAACACCAAGTGTGGTCCAGCCCTTGGCAAATGAAAGGCAATATTTTGAAAATGACAGTAATTTAAATCTTAGTGTCTGGCAAATGGATATGAGAGTGAGTCAAACATGGTAATGAGTTGATAAGTCAGACTGACTTCAAACATTGAAAAATAGATCAAATTTCATTGAATCAGTTAGAAAGGTTTGCTTTTCCCTGTGACTGGTGCCTTAGTGATCATACTAGTATAGGTAAATTGGTTCAAATGGAATTGAAAAGGGACCTGAAGGACAGCCCATATGTTGGCTGTCTGTCTGTTATGTATTTGACCAGAAACTGACACCCAACACAGGTTTTAGGGATCCTATGCACTTTCAGTTTTTTCTACTTCATGGTCAACATTGTTGTTTTTATGAATGCATATTTCAACCACATTTCCATACACACTGGCAGTAAAATAATACGTTAGCAAAAACGAATAAAATCAAAATGACAATGAAAACTTCTTAGATGAGCTATTGTGGTGCTTAACATCTACATTGTCTCACTACTGCTCTCTTTAGCCTGCCTTCTCTCTCAATCATCACTGTCTGATCCAAATCTAACACCATTTCTTTGTCATGGAGCTGAAGAGCTTCTCTGTTTTTTTGGGATTTGAAAGAAAAATAAATGAATGCATCAACCAATTATTAGAAATAAGGCTTATCCCCAATGCAGAGTAGCAAGGAAGCTTGGGTGAGTCCACCTTTCAATTGGACGAAACACCACAAACACCTTAGATAAGCCACCAGTTGTACACAACGAATTGATAAATAAATCCCCTTTAGCCCTATTCATTTAAAACCACAGAAATGTTATTGTCTTTTTTTCACTAACAACAGTCCGATTTTTGGATAGAGGGAGGAATTCTGTGACTCAGGAGAAAACCCTTGCAAGCTTGTGAAGATGGATCAAATTCAGCATAGACAAGATACAGTTGTGCTCCAGAACTCAATCTTGAACCCTCAAGCTCTGAGCTGAGAGTGCTGACTGCTACATCAGACCGTCAACCTTGGTTTTAACAGATTCTGTACCGGTTTTGAATTCAGTTTATGATGATTCATGTTATCATCAGTTGTAGAAGCAGTAGTTGACACAGAGATAGTAGTTTGAACAATCTGGATATCAGACTAAATAAATCCGTGTCTGTTCCAAAGGAGGCAGAGCTGATGATTCATCTCATGCCCTTCACCATACTTTCAGCAGGAATAAAATGAATCGAGACTCATCTGTGTTGCTGCGATTAGCTTAAAAGCTTCCGTAACTCATTTCTCACCATCACAGTTAACAACAGCTGCCATGTGACAGAACCTGAACGAAAATATGCATCAATTAGTCACCCATGAGGGATTAATAAAGTACACATTCTTATTATTATTTCATATTCCAAATACTTGTGGGATCCCCTCAAGAATCTGTTGTAGTATCCCTTTTGTTCTGTTTGTGTCTTTCTTTACTGTATCTTATTTTACTTTAGAAAGTTTTAGTAACCTTAAGAAATGCCATACAATTAGGTTAATTTAAACAGCAGTCCACCGTCTTTTTTGTTGGTTCTGCTGAGTTTTCATGACAGTCTTCCCAGTGGCATATCTAAATTTAAGTATACAGTACAAAAAAAATAAGACATAAATCAACAGATACATGTACACATACATACATATGCAAAATAGCTACTTGTTCAAATATCTTGTCATTTTTTGACTGCACTTCAATTTCTTTGAAGCTCTATTGCTTCTCATCCAAGGATCTCCATTTTAGGACCCAAGAATCCCTGCAAAGGAATGGCAAAATGTCTTTCCAGGAAATATGCAAATCCAGATGCCATGGCAAAATTTGAGAATACCTTAAGAATATGAAAATTGTCATTCTCTGATCGTGACGTTTCCACAACAATTAAATCAGCTGTGTTGTTATGGTATTGTTCATTGTTCAGGACAAATGAACTAGTACACATTTGATTCCAAATTTCACTGATTAAAATCATAGAAGATGCTTATTTTGTTACACTTAAGGATGGAGATTTTAACAATCTCTGGTCTGGTGTGTACTGAAAGACAAGGCTCCAGCAAGTAGCTCCAGAGTTCCTTTAGAAAAAAGGTGACATTTTAATTAAAATGTGATCAAACTGTGAACTGCATTCCACAATTAATTGAATAATGGGGCTCTTGTTTTTTTTTGTTTTTTTAATTTAACTTTTAAAATCATTATCTATTCTACATTTGTATGCCAACCATGGTATGAACTTATTAGTATTTAGTTATTCATTTCATTATTTAATCATTCTTCTAAAAATAAATGTAAAAAACATGTTGAGGATGGACATATTTGGGTCCAAAGTTCAAAGAAAAAACATGGTACAAATACTGCGTTTGCCTTTGCTTTGTGATTCATAAGTACTGCTACTGGTGAACAATCCAATTCCACCAAATTGCCCAATATCCTAACCATGTGCTCCTCATGCTGGTTCTTTTGTTTGAGCTATTGTCTCTGAATCTCTGCACTTCTTTCTCTTTCTCTTCTCAGTTTAGATTGAACAGCAGGGAATAACTCTTATTGGCAGCAGACCAGAGCCACTCAACTGCTAGACCACTCCACAAGTTGGTAGGTTACACCTCCTCCCCATCACCATCTCTCCATCTGTGTCTCTTCTGTTTCTTCCCTGGCATCACCTCTCAGTGCCTGAGCTTTTCACTCCACCATAATTTTCCGTCTTTTCCCATTCATTTTTATTAAAATTGTCTCTCCCAGTTTTCCCCCTCACTAAACCTTCCATTTAAGACTGAATAGATTAGCGCCAATTTGCCTTGATTAGGCCATTCTTCTCACAGTTGCAACATTAATAAATAAATAAATAGATAGATAAATAAAATCTGCTCTGCAATTTGAACACGTGCAGCAAACAAGAGACTGTGATTGATGAAAGAATGAGGAGAGAACAACACGAAAAACAACAAATGCTGAATGAGTTGGAAATTTATTTTCTTTTCAAGTGTTATGGAACACAACTCTTGAAGAAAAGCTCTCTCCACTCAAGCTCTTTGACAGTGTGGAAGTGTACATTCGAGGCTTCTTGCATTCGACTCCAATGACTGACAAGATATATATATATATATATATATATATATATATATATATATAAGGACCCTGGTTTGATGTCAACAGGATACCTTTCTAACACGGGTGTCCTGTGCTTATCCAAAGTTGGGACCCAGACCTCCCTCTCCCAAGCCACGTGGTCCAGCTCCTCAGGTGGGACCCCAAGGCACTCACAGGCCAGCCTGGAGATGTAGTCTCTCCAACATGTCCTGGGTCTTCCCTGTGGCCTCCTACCAGATGGACATGCCCAGAATACATCCCTTGGGATGCGTCCAGGAGGCATCCTGACCAGATGTCCGAGCCACCTCATCTGACTCTTCTCCATGTGGAGGACTCTCTATGCAGCAACTCTACTCTGAGCTTCTTTCAGATGACTGAACTTCTCAACTTTTTTCTAAGGGAGAGTCCAGCCAGATTTTGTTCTTTCGGTCACTACCCACAGCTCGTGACCATAGGTGAGGGTGGGAACATAGATCGACTGGTAAATTGAGAGCTTCGCATTCCAGCTCAGCTCCCTCTTCCCCACGACAGACCGGTACAGAGTCCGCATCACTGCAGACGCTGTACCAATCCACCTGTCGATCTCCCGCTCCATTCTTTCCCCCACTCGTGAACAAGACCCCGAGATACTTGAACTCCTCCACTTGGGGCAGGACCTCTTCCCCGACTCCGGTTGAGCACCATGGTCTCAGATTTGGAGTTGCTGATCCTAATCTCGGCCGCTTCACATTCGGGTGCGAACTGCTCCAGTGAGAGCTGGAGTCCATGGCCTGATGAAGCCAACAGAACCACATCATCTGCAAAAAGCAGAGACCAGATCCCCTCGACACCCTGGCTGCACATAGAAATTGTTTTCAATAAGATTTATGAAAAGAATCGGTGACAAAGGGCAGCCTTGGTGGAGGCCAACTCTCACCGCAAACGGGTCCGACTCACAACCGGCAATGTGGACCGAGCTCCGACACTGGTCATACAGGGACCAGACAGCCCGTATGACAAGGTTAGGAACCCATATTCCTGGAGCAGCCCCCATAGGACTGCCCACAGGACATGGTCGAATGCCTTCTCCAGATCCACAAAACACATTTAGACTGGTCGGGCAAACTCCCATGCCCCCTTGAGAACCCTGCTGAGGGTATAGAGCTGGTCCACTGTTCCACAACCAGGTTGGAAACTATACTGCTCCTCCTGGATCCGAGATTCAGCAACCCGGTGGACCCTCCTCTCCAGCACCGCTGAATAGCCTTTGCCAGGGTTGAGGCTGAGGAGTGTCCCCCCCGACAGTTGGAGCACACCTTCCAATCCCCCTCTTTAAAATGAGGGATCACCACCCCAGTCTGCCAGTCCAGCGGCACTGTCCCCGATGCCTACACAATGCTGCAGTGGCATGTCAGCCAGGACAGCCCTACATCATCCAGAGCCTTGAGGAACCCAGGGAGAACATCTTCCACCCCAGGGGTCCCGCTACTGAAGAGCCTTTTAACTGCTTCAGCAACTCTGGCCCCAGAAGTAGGCGGGTCCTTTGCAGAGTCCCCTGGCTCTGCTTCATCATTGGAAGGCGTTTCGATGGGATTGAGGAGGTCAGAGAAGTATTCCTACCACCGATCTAGATTGTCTCGCATTGAGGCCAGCAGCGCCCCGCTCTCACTGTACACACTGTTGATGAAGCACGACTTCCCCCTCGTGAGCTGCCGGATGGTGGACCAGAATCTCCTTGAAGCCCACGGGAAGTTGTTCTCCACGGTCTCCCTGAACTCCTCACACACCTGAGTTTTTGCCTCGGCGACCACCGAAGCTGCATGCCGCTTGGCCAGCCGGTAACTGTCAGCTGCCTCCAGAGCCCCACAGGCCAGAAAGCCCCATGTTCAGCATGTTCTGTTTAGGTCTGTCAGGTCGGACCGGCACCTTCCTCCGCCATTGGAGCCAGCTCACCACCAGGTGGTGATCAGTTGACAGCTCTGCCCCTCTCTTCACATGAGTCTCCAGGATGTGCAGCCGCAAGTCAAACAACACGACCACAAGATCAATCGAAGAACTGCTGCCTAAGATGCGTTGGGGCCAAGTGCACATATGGACACCTTTATACCCGAGCATGGTGTTTGTTATGGACAATCAATAATGAGCACAGAAGTCCGATAACAAAACACCACTCGGGTTCAGATCTGGGGGACTGTTCCTCCCAATCACACCCTTCTGAGTCGCACTGTCGTTGTCCACGTCACCGTTGAAGTCTCCCAGGAGAACGAAGGAGTCTCGAGTAGGAGCGCTCTCTCACAGCCCCTCTAGGAACCCGTAGAGGGGTGGATAAACTGAACTGCTGTAGGGCGCATAGCCACAAACAACAGTCAGAATCTGTCCCTCCACCTTCAGGTGGAGGGAGGCTACTCTCTCATCCACCGGGTTGAATCCAAAGGGCAGAGGGTTAATTAGAAAAAAAAACTGGAAAATGCGCTTCTGTGTGAATGAGAGAGTGAATGGTTGTTTGAGTGAATGGTTGTGATTCACTCGCGAGCAGTCCAGGGTGAACCCAGCTTCTTGCCCGATGACAGCTGGAATAGGCTCCAGCATGTCCTGCGACTCTGATTAGGATATGCGGTAGACAATTGATGGATGGATTGATGGATTGATGGCTATATAAGAATACACATAGCAATAAGAATATTTATAAGAAGTACAATATGACACAACATTCCTTTGTCGCGGAAGAAAAAACAACAACAGTCAAACCCCCTTGCCTGACTGGTCTGATCCTTTTCTGCAGTGTAAATTGATAGGCTTTAATAGGATTTATGTTTTACATTCAAATATTTTTCATAAATTATTATCAAACAATTTTTGCATAGAAACTAGTGGGGGCCTGGGTGATAAAATCAACTCATTATAAGGTTCACTACAGACATATCATAAGTCTATCAGTCTTAAGAATATGTTCACTGATTATATATATAGGAATAATTAATGTGTTAGTTCTTTGTTCCTGTCTGTGTTGTATTCAGTCAGATCATTCTCTCACCTAAGAGTTTATTAAAGTAGGTATTTTGGGTGAAATGCCTTGTGTAAGTCCCTATCCAAAGCTGTTGGATTGAATCACCAAAAGAATGATGACAACAATTGATGGTTTATGTATTTAAGGCAATCAGTGCCATATCTTCTTCTTCTTCTCAGTGGAAAAGCTCAAAATGCCTTGGTCTTGATTGCTGTTTAACAAGAAAAACAAATACCCACCTCTGCTGTTTGTACTGAAAGTACTTTATGGTTACACAAGCATGTAAGTCAGTGATTGATGTGAGCTGACAGTCAGGAAATATCCTGGAAAGACCCACTACCTGTAGGGAGCCGAACCACTGGGCCATCATTGCTGATCATGGCAAGACATGCTCTTGACGAGCCGAGACAGTTAGATGCTTCCTTGGGGGTGAATAGATAATAGAGAGCTTTGGGGGCAACCTATTCCCAATTCCCTTTCCGACAACATAGTCTTGTACTGACTCTTGAATTTCTAATAATATTAATGGCTTCTCAAAAGTAGAAGGGACTTAAAATGGGTTTTACATAATTCCATTTAAATATTTTGGGTCGATAGTGTGCATGGACGATTGACAGAATCATCTAAATACTGTCAGTGGGCAAGAATTATTAACTGTCAGAACATCCCTCCATCCATCCAACCATCCACTATCTACTGCTTTTTCTGCACTTAGGGTCAAGGGCTGTCCACACATAATTTATATTATATTTTATCAGGCAGTTTATCAATTAAGTGAAGATTTTAAATGTGTACTGTACGTCGCCAAATTGAAGCTGAAGGTTGATTCACCAGCTAGATTAAAAAAACAATACAAGATTTTTTCAACATCACAATATTAACTGTATTAAATTTTTATGTAATACGTATGTATGACCCCCAAATGGGGTGTGAGATATACTTATACTGATTGTAGTCATTATTATTTGCCTGAAGAAATGATAGCATGTGGGAACTGAGCCTGAAACCACTTTAGACCCGCTTGTATTTTTCTTTTTAGCTAAATACTAGCATGAAATTTGTACCTTTATAATTATTGGCTTTGTCTGTGTTTTCTTTCTCGCTATGTCAGAGGATCACAATATTTATTTGATGAAAAACAGGTGTAGCAGCACCCTATACAATATTGCAATAAAAAGACAGATTAAAAGATAAAGCATCATTGTCGTCATCGAGGCAAATCACAACAGAGTTGTCAAATGACACTTTACATTTAAAGAAGGTTGGGAACCACTCTTTGAAATTATTTATATAAACCAAACACCACCGTCTCTAAGTAAGCACCAGGCAACAGTGTCAAGGAGAAACTCCCCTTTATTTGGCAGAAACCTTGGACGGATCCAAGCTCAGTATGGGCGGCCTTCTGTCTCAACCGATGGAGAATGAGTGACAGAGAAGGAAAAATATAGAAACCAAGAGTGTGATAGAGTCAGTGGTGAGAGAGGGGTGGGAGGGACTGGCACATACAAGCTCATACTAGCTAACAACAGCAGTATTAACAGCCAACAGAGTGAACAGGTTCTGGTGACATAATAAAATAATGGCTTCAATATTCATTATTGTAAACAATTTTTGAGTTGAAGTGATTACATCCAATGAAGACAATAGTTGTAATGATTTTATTTAACATTGTGTTTCATTTCAAGGATATAAATCAAATGGAAAAACAGCACACCAAATCCTTCAGTCTTATGCTTCGAAAAATAATTTAACCAGTCCTGGCTTTGGCAGCCTGCGACACAGAATTTTTTTGGGGGGGGGCTATTTTTTTTAATATATTGTCAATTGCTAGGGATTTAAGTACCAGGTATGGCCGAAATAGCAAAACCTGACAACGTTATTTGTCTTGTTTTAATGTATATTTATATTTCCAATATCACCTGTCACTGGCTCTTGCTGCTTCCAACCCCTCTCTTCCCAACAGTTTCTTTCACTTCGAGCTCCTCTAAGGAGCTTAGTGTCTTAACAGTGTGTTTACACACTGTGTTTACAGTTTTCAAGCTGCTTATGTTTAATTTTGGTATTTCCTCTGCACATATAGAATGGCATTTAGTTTGCCTTTTCTGGCATTCCCTTTCACTGTCTTGCTTTCAGTAACCCAACCCCAACCCCCACCCACCTCCACCAGCTCTTCAATCTCTTTATAGCGGTATCAAACTGTGTTATTTATTTTGATAGACTAGCAGTTTACAGCTGCGACACCCATATATTTTGAATCTCTTCAATTTTATGTGCTTGGGAGAGAGCTGGCTTCGCATTTGGGGGAGAATATGATGATTTTATGAGAGCTGCAGAAAGAACCAGAGACAGATTCCGAATTTGTGTCAGATGTGCCATATGTGGATCAGTGTTTACATGACAGTATAAATCATGACGAGGTGTATTATGAGGTTTTTAAAAATAATAGCCCTTGATTGTGGGTGGATGATGCATTTATGTTGCCTTCACATGCACCCACATGGACATCAAATACTGTCAGCTGAGCACATATTCATCGCTTTTGGGCGTCTCACTCCTCCTTCCTCTGTCATCAAGACTTCAGCAGGTGGTATCTGATCCCTCACTTCCCCTTCTTGTCTGCACCGTTGGAGATTATTAATTTATTCACTTATTTAACTATCCATCCAAATGTACTTAAGACTTGTGTATGTGGCATCAAGTCTCCATTGGCTGAGGGGCACAGCTGTCAACTTAAAATGATACTAGGATTTGATGGATTTGGTGTGCTTAGCACCTTCCTGACCACAGAAACTGAAGACAAAGCACAACCTTGGTCCTTTCTTCGTTGGAAATAATAATAAAAATAGTTGACTGAATATCTGACTAATACCTGTAAACAGCATTAGCAGAGCTCTGTGCAATGAAAAAGACACTAAGAAGAGACTGAGAAAATAGGGCTGACAGCCCCTTGTAAGTATTAAAGAATGCCTTAAATAATATGGTTCGAGATTTGCTTCTTTTTAATACATATTGCATAATGAAAGTGAATAAGAAACAGAAGTGTTTCGTTTCTGGTGATGTTCTGTAAATATACACATCTTGACATGTTATGATAAACAAAAGTGCCTATAAATGGCAGAGGTTATTTTCAGTGAAGTTGAGACCTCCAGCTCGTAGTTTCATTCTTGGTAACAATGTCATAACAAAACAAGTTAAGGTCTGTACATACTCCGCATTTTCTTTAGGTTGCAGGAACAAGAACAAAGTTCCTTCGGAACTGACATTTCATACTTAACCAGAAACTCAAGAATAGAACTCCTGCGAAGTACCATCATAATTTTTTCGTGAGTACTGCGCCGCTGCAATGAGGTGTATCGTCCTGGGATTGTTTTCCTGCTGCCAGGGTCATTGCGCTACTTTATTTATACTCTCCTTGTGGCAAATTTGCCATGAATGTATCACCTGTTGCGACAGTCGCTCCCCTCTGAGTGCAACTTTCGGGATACCTCTTTCCCACAATTTCTAGCCAATCAGGTGTCTTGATATGCTGATTAGATGTGTAGATTGTCATACTTCATCCTTTCATACGCTCATCCTCTCAACTATATGTCACTGCAAAGCTATCTTCACCCAACATCACCAGCTTGATATGGATATGGTATTTACCGTTAATATTTTATCCTCTAATATTAACTTTGTAGCTTATGCATGTATGTTGATCCCAGTATTAATATTACTAGTAGCAGCAGTAGTATTAGAAGTAGTAGGAGTATCTTTATTAAATTTGCAAATAATGTTACTATTTATTTGTTCAGTTGTGCTCTTTATTATCTGATTTTATTTATTTTATTTTATTCTATTTTAATGTATTGTATTGTTGTTCAGACAGACAGATAGCTTGAAATAACATTCTCTGGTACGTTTTCTTACCATCTACATAAGATTTTAAGTGTGACAGCCTCTTCAAGGCATAAAATGTCAAGTAGGTATTCCAGGTTTATGAAGAGAATAATTACAAGTTACCAGAAAAAAATGAAAAATAAATGCTTTTTTCTTGTCACTGTATAAAGTCATATACATGTCCAGTTGCTAAGATCTTAAATTCCACTTACAAAACAAGACAAATATGAAAAATGCTACTTTTAACTCAAGACAGTTAATGTGTCAACCACTTTTTCTTATATCACAAATGTGAGAGGTAATAATCTTGCCTCTCTGGAGATTCAACTCTGTTTGTTTTGTGAAATAATAGAACATTTGTACAGCAGTCATCCATTCATACGAAGTGACATGGTTTCAAGACATGGTTTCAAGCAGATGAGTAGATAGAATTATTCCAGTTTATATTTGGCTGGAAAAAAGAGAGAACATGAAACATCCCTGATGTTTCCCACTTCCTTCTCTTTCTGTCTCTTTACTTTTTGTCTTTAATATGAGATTCTCTCTGAGTCGCAGCCAAGAGGTGAACAGATTCTCATTTTACCAGCAGAGCCGATAACAAACGTTGTCACTGTAATACAATCACGCACTGAAACTGTTCTGAATTCAGGATTTTCAGAAATTTGGCCGCTGACCGGGCTTAATTTGTATGTTTTATTGCATGTAGACCATGCTATATACTACAGAAAACTTCATAAGGCCAGGTTTATTTTTCAGAATTACGTCTCTGAACCCTCTTCATATGCCAACCCCTCCTGCGCAGCCTGATAATACAATGTTTGGCTGAAAGTTTTTATGTGATAATATATGCATATAAAATTGCTTTCTAAATAATGCATGCACATTTATTTCTGGTTTTACCATTACACAGAACTCATCATTATTCCACACTCCATTTTATCACAGGGGGGATCATGGAACGCTCCACCCACTTATCCAAAGTTGGTTTCAGGTTAGAAACTGCAGCCTGCAGTAAAGTAAATGAACCATCTGGAAAGAGCAGCGGCTGCAGCCTGATAATTAATTACACCAAATGTTAAAAGAGTCTTCAATGCAGGAGCTAATCAATACCACGGTCTTTAATTATTCACATCCTTTTTGTCTGGTTAATAATTTTTGCAGTTTCATTCATGTAATGCAATGCAATAATTAAGAACTTAGCAAATCCATTGTGTTGTTTCTGTCAACTTTGACTTAATTGACAGTAATTTTCTGTCTATGGATTTTTGTCCAGAAAAACTGCCATGAAGATTGCTGGTCTATATACTATGAAATATAAATACATATAAGCAACGGCTCAATGATTGATGCAGACCCCCAAAAACATCCTCCTGATGGACATCCTATTGTTTGAGAATAATGTCATAAAATATTTACCATTGATTAGGTTTTGAACGTTGTTATCCACAGAGGAATTCTGAGGGATTCCACCAGGCCATAGAGATTTAGCTCTTTTGTAGCTTTTTTGTTTTAGTTTTTTTTTCCACGACACGAGGCAGTGCAAGGGGAAAATAACAATACTTAAAAATCTGATACCACGTGGTTATTATTTCGTGATGTAGAATGTGAATGCTGTGGCAACTTAATTGATAATAATAATAATAATGATTAATAATAATAATCTGATGATTATAATTATCATAGTAATAATTATAATAATCACAATAACAATATAGAAATGGGTATTTATAAAACTATTATGATGAGATAAGATTAATTGCTCTAATTCTCATCCTCTCCTGAGTTGGAAGCCCAATAAAGGAACAACTTTTTGGTGGCTTATAGATTGTTCTGCGGTTTTCTTGTTTTACTTACTTTCCTCTACCTAATTTTCGGTCTTACATTTTCCAGGAATAAACTGTGTAATCTGGTAATTCTGACCAATATTTTCTTTGTGTAACTGTAGTTGCTGTGCATTCTCTTTCCTTGCTCTCTCTCTTGATCTCTCTATCTATCTATCTCTCTCACTAGCACTGTCTTAGTGGTGTCTAATATCACATTTCATGTGATCCTGTTAATTTACCTTAAATATTCCCATTTATGAATCAGCAGATGCTTCCTTCCTCTCTTTCTTTCTTTCTTTCTTTCTTTCTTTCTTTCTTCCTTTATGGGTGTGTCAGAGGAGGATATTGTAGGTGTCATTTTGGGCTATTTTGGGCCACTTTCTCGTCTACTTTTGCATATTCATGTAACTCGTTTTTTTTAGTTGTTCATCCGTCTGAACTGGGGACATGGTGTCCTCCAAGATGCCAACTCCGTCTCTCCGGCAGAGAGAGCAGATACTGCCTGCCGGACAACCTGGTGTCGGTTGAAGGAATACTGCTGGCAGTCAACGAGCATTTAGACCACGAAGATTTGACATGTGTGTGAAGAATGAACAAAGCTGTGGTAGCTTTTTTGAAAACTGAAGCCCTTCTCCACCAGCTGGTTGCTTACACCGTGGTCAACAATAACCCCTGTCTGTACCCTCCAAGTGGATCACTGCCTTTGGTGTCCCACCCATGTATCCCTAGTGAACTGCTAGTAAACAAAAAAGTTTTCCAGTGGCTCTTTAACTGTTGGCCTGGGGTTTGGGGATCCCAGGCTGAAGCATGTTCAGTCCCTGAGGAAGAGGGTGTTCTTGTGTTTGCAGCACAAACCCCTACTTCAATCATGGAGCGGTACGTTGCCGAAAGCGAGACCATGTCTTCCTTGGACACAGCAGGAGCAGTTTAAATTCCAAGTGTTTCTGGATGTGGGAATGACACAATTACCATGGACAAGGTTGAGTGGGGAAGCCAGATAAGTGAGGAAGCTGACATGGAGAGTGGTTCTGAGTAAGACACTGCTTCACTCAGTGAAAGTAACAAGGAAATGAATGACCTCTACTCATTGGAGGACGTTAATTAGATTACTCTTTTAGATCACACCTTCCATAAGAAAGTAATGGTAACTGACTTCTTTAGCAACACCAAAAATATTAATCAGTTCTGTCAGTGTCCTGGGTAAACTGGCAAATCCCTACATATTGGGTGAGAAGAAAAGTTGCCAACTAAAAAAACACGTCATACTTTTTAGGAAGTCAACAACAGGCAAAATCGTAAGGATGAGTAAGTAAAGTAATCATGCGTCACTCCTGCTTTTTCATCCACCCTGCTGTCTTTTCGTGTTCGGTTTCACTGGTGATTTGCTTTTTTCCTCTCAATGTCGGTCCTTCTAGTGGGCTGATATTTGTTGCCAGAAAAGGCTGGATGTGCTCTTTTGACAAGACAAATACACACACACTTTGCCTTATGGTGGGAAGGACGCTAACACATCACCCATGGGACTACTATTAGTGCATGTATAGCTATCCTCCTGAAGGCCTCGGCCAATGCAGTATTCCTATCCACTGCTGTTGTGGTGAAAGGCCGTCTGTTGATTGTAAGAATAATGATAGCAGATTCTGCTTTTTGTCTTGTCAATGTATGCGCACAGACCAGACGCAGAGAGCAAACATGTTCTCTCCTCTCAAAATTATTGTAATTGCACCCGAGATGATACTATTGATAGAATATGTTGGGAGCCCCACAAAGTGTCATCTCAGACCCTACAAAGTGTCATTTTACCTCATGACTTGCTGGATATTTTTAGGATGAAAAACCCATGAACCCAAATGGAAACTTGGGTCAGGACCTGCGATGGTCAATTGTCTGCAGCTGGACTCGACAGGTTCTACATCTCAAAGAGATATAGATCATCATTTAGTTGTACTTAAACCAACGGATACTTCTGGCCAATGGGTCAAGTCATACTGGCACTGGCACAATTTACTCCTACAAGACAGAGGCTTCTGTGAAAAGTTCATTGTTTTCTGCCAAAAATGGGAAAAAAATGGGCACATTGGGTCACCTGTGGACTTTTTCAAATATTTTTGGAGCACTAATGGCCATGACCTCCATGCAGTATTCTTCTATGCAATATTAATGGAGTGTAGTTGGAGTGGTTCCTTATCAACCTTGTGCCACATAACAGTTCTTGCCCTGTTTCCAAAGACAGGCAACCTAGCCTAACTAAAAAAAGTCCATGACGCTATCAAACAGACTGAAGGGCTTTTTCGGAAACATCATACGGATGGTTAAGCTATTGTGTGATGGACAGGACTATAATGGAGAATATATTTCTCATGAGGAGATGCTACATATATTTCTCATTAGATGTATGCGACAGTACAATGTGAACGCTGGTGTAATCACCATAGACCAAGACAAAGCCTTTGACATTTTCAGCACTCACGGCTTTTGGGTTTGATGATAAATTTATGGCATGGTTGTCTTTACTTTATCACAATGCGAAATGCTTGATGAAAATGGGCACAAGACTGAATTAGCCGATCGCATTTCAACAAGGAATAAGACAAAGTTGCCTTATTTCCCGGAAACTCTATGCATTAGCAGTTGAGCCCTTGCTCTCTTGGCTCAGTCGCCAGCTCCACCACCTTTCTGTTCCTTTCCTGGGTTAAGTCTGTGCACTTGTCAATTATGTTAATGTTCTCATATCAAACCAGGATGATATCCGGCACTTTATGAATTCTCCCTCTATGCACGACAGGGCAAGTTCAGCAAATGTTAACTTGGCAGAGAGCAATACTCTGCTATTGGGTCAATGGAGCGGCCAGACATTGCCCACTCTCTCTGCTGGCCTCAGTTGGGAGAGGGATGGCTTTGAGGTCATCGGTGCATCTGAGGACTCAGACCTTTAGGGAAAGAAACTGAGAGGAGGTGGCTACTGCCTGAGTTGTCATAAAGGGGGTGAATGCAAGTCATTATCAATCTCATTGCCTCGACACTTTGGTGCAACTCTGTTGCATTAACAAGCAAGATGCTTGTTAGAGGACATCCAGAAGTTAATCTTGGACTTCTTCTGGTCCAGAAAACACTGAACAGCAGTGCTTTATCTTCCAGTTAGAGGAGAGGGCAAGACCTACCACACATTTTTAGTAAGGTGTCAGCTTCCAGACTGCAGACAGCAAAAAAGATCCTGTATGAATGCAGACCCAACTGGCTGGCCACTGCGAAGCTACTTTTGAGAAAGGTTGGAGGTATAGGGCTAGAAAGACAGCTTTTTTAGATGCAGCCAGGGATTCTCAATCAAATCAGGCTTGGAGGACTGAACTATTAAAGAACGTAAGTTCAGTCCTCCAAGCCTAGCAGATCCTAGAAATTAGTTGGGTTGATTGTGAACCCCCGGGACGGTGGCTGATGGAAGAACCTCTGCTTTTCAATAATTTTATGAGGACCCAGTCTCTGTGTTCTACAAACCTATGCCTCAGCCTCAGCAGGGCTGGTCCTACAAAGTTGGGTCATCTCTTACAGCTAACTCTTCCTCCCTAAATCCGCTAAGGGAATCTGGACAGATCACCTCTTGTAGGCTGGGGATTTGCCAAGGAAATATGTGCTGCCAGTTTGCATCGGATCCTTCCTGCCAGGAGTCTCGGAGTGAGAACATCAACTATAAGTACACTTCGCTGCCCATCCTGCCATGGATCGAGGGGTGGGAGAACAGAGGCAGCTTGCTGTTCAACTTTAAGACCCCCATGCATAAAAAAGTTTCAAGATGCAGGAAAAAAAGAACTTTAAGTAACTTTTGTCAAGGTCCTAAACCTTCAACCTTTGTGACAGGTGAAGGAGTCCAGGTGGATTCACTTCTTTGGACCAGACACCTCCCTGAAGGGGAGCTGGCGACCCCTTTACAAGCCACCACTGGAAGAGCGAACAGGCAACCTTCAGTGGAGGATTGTGCATGGCTACAAACACATTTAGAGCACATTCTGAACCTTGGGTAACACATGACTTTTTTGTTCACACTCTGAAACATTGCTTGATTTGTTTATTAAATGCCCAAGGTTGATGCCACTGTTTAATATTTTAAAGGTTTTGTTTCTTGGTCTGCGGGTATTACCTTTACTTCCCAGTCATTTATCTTTAGTCTGAATTATTCCAGCAAAAATAAGAAGGTGTCAGTTATGTTAATTTTTTTTGTCCAGCTCCACCAAATTAGCCATGTCACTGACCCGGAAGAATAGGACCTGTGACTGAGGTAATGAGGATCCAGTGACAGTTTCAAAAGCAGTAATTAAGACTTGTTTAAGGATGGAACATGATTTTGTATTATTAACTGACAACCTTCATTGTCATACTTGAGTCACTTTATTAATCAACTTTGTTACTCTCTGTTTTTCAACATATCCTTATGTGACACACCTTTTTACTTGACGATTTAATTTCCTGCCATCTTCTCATCATTTCAATTTTGCTTGTTTATATTCTCATCCCTTCACTCAGGGGACCTGCACCATCGTAATTCTCCTGAACACAAGAGTTGTGACAAAACGTATGATGGCAGGCAATTATTATTATTGTGATTATTTCAATTTCTTGATGCATGAAGTCACAGAAATGCACATGGACTGAAAAATCAAGCCTTTGTCATATCGCCGGGTGAAAGCTGTTACCTAGACTGGGGGGACAGCCTCCATACATTTCTTTTAGCTGAAGAAAAAAAGGCTCATAGAAATACAACATCGAAATAGAATCAGGCAAAAAAGAGGGCAGAGTGAGAAACAAGACAAGAGGAAGGGTCTGGGGGAGGTTCGGGACTTGGAATTAATGAACTAATTGTTAACAAGAGATGACCTTCCCTCCCTCTCCACCTACTGTGGACCCTCACCTCTCCCTCCATCACTCACTCCAGCCGCGAAGCGTGACTGTTTGCGAGGAAGTAATTTAGCCAGCAGCCACTTCAGATTCCAGCTAATAGCACTAAACAGAGTTATAAGGAAGGCATTGGGGTTTGTTCTCTCAAACTCTCAATACAAAGCACTGCTGTGATATATTGCTTTTCTAATAGCACTGCTGGAGGTTGCATTAAATAGACCTTATCATTCCATCAAAAAAAGACATGCATGAAAGAAATAAACAAAACAAATAAAAGTTCAGTGCTGCTTCTCTTTTAAGCTAAATCTTACTCTTTATACTCTTACTGGGATTTTAGTTTTGCTATGTTTTTTATTATTAATTTCTTTACAATTATTCTTCAATTTTATGGGTATGTCTGTTTTTTCAATAGGGTAATTTATTTATTGATTCACTTGTTTGTTTGCTTGCTTATTTATTTCTAGTTTTTTTTCTTTGGATTTTTTTGGCTTATTGATTCTACTTTTTCTTGCTTTATGTAATTATTTGGACCGTTTTTGGTATTCATTAAGAAAATGCACACGCGCACACACACACACACATACACACACACACACACACGCGCACAACCAGACTCAGTATTCCTTGCCTTGTGAAAAGTGACAGGCAAAATTAACTATCCTTTGATGCCCTGTGCCCTTCCCTCCTTCTTCCCTCCATCAGTATATTCATTTGATTCTGGCACACATTTTTTCACTCTTTCTGCCTCAGTTCTCCATTTTTTTTCTCTTAATCTGACAGGAGCGATTGGGGGATTAGGTGAGGGATCGGGAAAGTTAGGAGAGAGAATGAGAGAGAGTGAGACACAGAAAGAGAGAGAGAGAGAGAGAGAGAGAGAGAGAGAGAGAGAGAGAGATTATGGAAGTAGATTTGCACTCATAAACTCATTGAAACTCAGGGCAGATAGCGTGGGATAACCACAGCAGAGCTGGAGAAGGATGATGTGGGGACGGCCAAATGAAGGGTTTAATGAAAGAAAGGAAGGAATACAGAAATGAGGAGGAATGTGAGGATTTACATCAGATGAGCATTGTAAATTTGATTTGATTACTCTGGCAAGGACAGATGAACAGAAAAGCCGAGGTAGGCCAAAGGCTGATAGCTAATACCTCACACATGTTTCTTCTTTTTGATAATTCATGCGCCCAAAGTATGCCATTTTTATATCTCAGTGACACCCAACTCCCTGTAGGAACCAATGGTTGTTGTTTAAGCTCCAATGTTTATTTAGATTTTATATGCATGTCTGGTAACTTTGCAGACAATGAGATTAGATCTGTAAGTCCCCAATACTCTTCCAGTAATTTGCAAATATATTTTTCTATATCTTTGACCATTTGTGTACATTCTTGCAGGTGTCTAATCAATGTGTTGATTTTTTTGGATAAGTTCTTGCAAAATGGTTACATAATTTAATTTGACCTGGTGCATGTATCAATGAGAGAAAGTAATGTCATGTACCAAATAACCAAACATTAGTCATGGGTTTTATTTTGAAAATCGACCGGACGCTAACTTGTATGTTGGATCAGACCTCATATCTTGCCTCTGGCAAATTAACATGGCTCCAGAATCGGATACATAAAAAGTGCTTTCTCCATAGGTCAGGGCGGCAACAAACATATAGGATGTGGCAATGAGCTTCCCGCTACATTCAGAGCACCCATGAACATGATGAGCCATGTAGGAGATAGAACACTGCGGTAAAAGCAAACATGTAAGGGTGCAAATGAATGTCACAGTCGGAGTTCGTAACTTTCCCCTCTTCGCAGTATATGTTGATTGAAACAGTGAAGCTCCTCTGTAACTCCTAAGATGACAGGCCGTTGTAATATTTCCGTAGTTACATGGATGACCCAAACCTGTCCTCTCTGCTTTATTGAATGTTAGATGAGAATTAGCCCCTCAGAACATGGTTTTGTTATATGGTAAAAGAAAGTGGTTAGTGTCACCTACTTCACTTCACCCCTGCTGAGATAATGTATCAAAACTGTTTAGATTAGGAACCAAGAGCTATTCCATTGGGTGCCTCATTGAGCTAAATATTATATCGCAAGCAACCTTTTGTGGTTGATTCAAACTTGTATTTGAATGAGTCATTTTTTCCTCAAGCATTTTATGATATACATTCTTTTTTTTCCATTTTCAGGATTTTCATACATTCTACATTAATAATTCGGCACATAATATTGATATTTTATTTATTTCTATTTAATCCTTTTTTTTTAGAACCAGAAAAAAAGCTGGGATCTGCGTGCCATAGATAGATAAACAGTTCTAAAGCATACCGTGTAAACAACAAAAATAAGCTGTGCATTGAGAATTTGCTAGGATTCTGAGTAAGATCGAGCACATGTCATGTGACTTCTCATATTGACAGTGAAGCAAAAGACTTGTTTGCTTAGATGTGCTCTGGGATTGGTTGATTCACGCACAATCTGCAAAAAGGGCTGCATCTAAGCGGGTCACTGTGTTTGTTTCCAGAGCTCACAATATGCTCTGAAAATGCCCATGTCTTGTTGAAGAAATCAATTTTAATATCTTACTTCCACAGGAGAGGGTTGGTGAAAGACAAAGAGCAGAGAAAACTTTGTCTGTTTTATTTATCAGTGAATGATATGAATCTGCAAGGGCTTTGTTCACTCTTCTCACTCTTCTGAGGAAACAGAATAAAACTCTTAGGGTCAAAGCTCCAAGCAAAACCTCTTGCCTTAAGTGATCTGTGGGTCCAAATCAATGGCACACGTCAGCATTGGATCCCAACTTCCAAATCAATAAAGAATGTACACATTTTCCTTTGACATTCAAATAAATGGCTTTAGCAAAGCCTCTAAGGCCTTTGTGTCACTAATGATCAGTATTTGAAAACAATAACCAGAGGCATCAATATTTCTATCCAGCTTCCCTTAAACATCCATGCATTTTACAGATAAAGTTGAGAGGCGTACTGTTTCGACATCCTACACTTTGCCATTATATCTAGGATATTGATGTGGAGATCTTAATAAAAAACATAGTTTCCCATATTACAAGGGCACACAAGGATTGGATTGTCTTCTCAGCTGAACTAAAAAAGTAGATAAAAGATAAAAGAATAATGAAATCCAAACTCAAATAAAAGTGAGCTTAATATAGTAGCAGTAGCAGAGAAGCAATCAGCCTTATCAGTACTGCAACAAATGGGTGTTTGTCATATACCCAATAATTATTACTCAGTTTGAGAGAATATTCAAGTTTGATTTTATTAATTAAATGTTATGGTAACACAGTGACTCCAGTGGTTAGCATTTTTGCCTTGCAGCAAGAACTTTAATAGTTCAGTTCCAGTGGCCAGCTGGGGCCTTCAGCGTGCAGTTTACATGCTTTCTCTGTAACGGTACTGGGTGTCTCAAGGTTCTCCCGCTTACTTCCACAGTCCAAAAACATGTGGGAGGTTAAATGAAAACGTAAATGACAGAGATGACTAGTTGTGTGTCTCTATACGTGGCCCTGCAACCCAGTGGCAACCATTTCAGGGTGAACCCAGCCTCTTGCCCAATGACAGCTGAGATAGGCTCCAGCTCCATTCTACCCTGTATGCAGGGTAAGTGATATAGATAATACATGAATGAATGAATTAATTAATGAATAGATTAATGAATGAATACGTTAAGTAATTAACTAATTAATTAATTAATTAAATGCAAGACCCGATAATTGTTAAATGATATGTATTTATAAGGAAAAACCTGACTGTTTGAGGGTCATGACTTAGTTCACCGTTTGGATTCACTTTTTACGTTTACTGCATTTTATTAATGATGGGCTGATTTAGCAGTACACACAAGCATAGACCCCCCCGCCCCCACATACACACACACACACACACACACACACACACACACACACACACAGATGTGCAGATGTTCCCAACAAGCAACAGGGGACAAGTATCACCCAAAGGCATCTTAGATGGACGATGAGAGTATTAGTGCATGTGTATGTGTCCAAATACCCTACAGGTCCTGTAAGGGTGACCTCAAAAAGACAGCTTCTTCTCGATGGTGACACATTCATGCTTTAGGCTGTTGCCAGATTAAAGTGACAGGATCATTGTGACAAAGCTTAAAGCAATGAGCAGTCAGCTGGTGAGAACATTGTTTGTGACCAACTTAGAACAAGCCCTTGTCCTCTGTCAGGGGATATCTTCAGACTGTGTCACTTCCTTCAGTGGATGTATAACACAGCAATATGCATCTTTGGAAGTGGGGCCCCCACTGATTTCATGAAATGCCTCTCGGTATTCTATCAATGGATATCCAATTTCTGTGTTTTAAATGCAAGTCAAATATTTTTCCGCTGTGCCGAAATGCGCAACAATATTTTGCTTGAGTTGTTGACAAAACCAATGTTTTCTCTTTGACTGTAGCCCCACTTTCAGTGTAAATGCCATGTGAGTGTACCTGGCCGCAAACTTGAAAAATGCTGTTAAATCCGGTCAGTTGTTTAGGTAGTAGAAATATAGATACCAATGTACATTGTTCATTGGCGTACAAGTTGCTTAGGAAACTTCGGCATGTGACAATCATAGGTCAAAAATATGTTTTCCTAAATGGCAGCATCACCTGTGACTATACCATAAATATGAGGTGCTAGCAAAATTCTTTGCCGTCCTTCTGACTTCTTCTTTATTGCAGCGATATCGCTCTTTCACACGGAAGAAAAATGATAAAAATAGGGGCGATTGCAATCAGGTCCCCGGCTCTGAGCCACTACCCACATTTTGGCTAAATCTGCAGTAACATCCAGGAAGGTTATCTATACCTGCCTGACCTTCAATAGGCCTCACACACCGCTAGTAGGCCTTTACGATATTTCCATTGCTGCACACTCTATATGGCTATAAACCATTACTTGAGTGACTGGGGGGAGTTTTTCATCTGAGATTCACTCTTTCATTCAATCTTCGGTTCATGTCCTCAGTTTATGTGTCCAGTTTACAAATCAAAGAGGAAATCACACCTGACCTTTAACGTTTTGATTTAAGGGAAAATTGTTTTACAAGGGCCGAGTTTACCCAACCTAAAAATCAATCCTGCGTGTGCATGTGATATGTTCAATGAGGAAATCATTAGATTATTGCCATTTGCATAACATGAATAGATGATTGTACCTGACCTTGCAACAAATGTTATCGATTGGACCACCCGGCAATGTTGGTTTTGTTTTATATCTATCGGTCTTACAGCTGTTCCTCCTAAGAATTTGTATCAGCAAATCAATTGAAAGTATATGTTGTATATGAAGACATTAAGTTCAGTCTTGAGCCTCTGTGTGCAAACGAAAAATCCCTCAAAACTATTCATTCCTCAAACCTGTCTCGGAAACTCAGGCAATTGGTTCTCCTCCACCTGAGTTTTAAACCACTGGGTCAAATTGATGCTACATCAAAATGTGCAGTCTAATTATATTTGGTATTAAAATCTATTCAACAAATCCATTTATAAGGCTTGACATTATTCCCACCTATAGGCTTTGGAGTTTTACATCCATCGGTTTTACTATCAATCAGCAGTAGCCTTTGGTGGAGACCTTAGCACTGCATTTCACTAAGATTTGTAGATTCTTTTTTATAGCCTTTTCTGACCTGTTTTATAATCACACAGAGGTCTGAGGGAGGAGATAGTGTGTCAGAGCCATTACATTTTACAAGTATGACCTGACTATAAATACTGGCCTCGGACTCTGTCCTCACAACCTTTCCTTCTTTATTGTCTCTTAAATCCATAGCTACAAGATGTTCTTTTATTGGAATCATGGTTTGTCTCAATGGTCTTTTTCTCTATGTTCCCTATTGAACAAAGATCAACATTCAATTGCAATTCATTGCTCCAAAAAACTATAAAAACCCACTCTTCAATGAATCACCAGCTCAGGAATCTGCCGCTATCCATTACACACTATACTGCAATATTAATTCCCTTTGAAAGTGATCATATTTCTGCTTTTTAACATATTGAGAATGAGCAAGGTAAAAGATAATTGTGGAAAAGAAAAAAGTTGAAGTTGTAACATCATAATTTAACAAATATAGACTCTGAGACACATATGGTCTTTTCCTCAAATGCCGACAGCCATTTGTAATTTAATGGGTAAAAGTGGTTATATTGTAAATTGCTATTGGCATTTGACTATCAAATACAGGTCATGCATTTCAAGAAATATAAACGGATTCTGGATGAGACATTAGGGTTAGTGTTGTATGAATTTCCTGGATAACTTAACAGAAAATGGCTTTTTTCACTTTTTTTTCCACTTTCCACTTTTCACTTTTTTACTTTTTTATTTTTTTCTTTCTACATATGTATCTGTTTATTCTTCCAGATGTTCTTTGATTTTTTTTGTCTTATATTTTTTTCTGTCATATCTCTAACCGAGAGAAGCTGCTTTTGTCATAATGTTGCGCTGTGTCCTGCCTTTTAAGGTTGTTTGTGTCTGTTTTTGATTACACTGAACTTGAGAGCTGCTATCTCCAAATTTCCTTGCAATCTGTGTACCCAAAGAAGGTCTTTGAATCCTTTGAATCCCATCTATCTATCTGTCTGTCTGTCTATCTGTCTACTTATCTATCTATCTATCTATCTATCCATCTGTCTGCCTATCTGTCTGTCTGTCCATCTGTCCGTCCGTCCGTCTATCTATCTCTTTTTGAACCAGTACAATCAGCAGTAGTGGTTGGTGTTGCTTTTTTTTAAATTTAATAGTATTTATAGTCATTTATATTGACACGATAAGGCTTAAGAAACCCTGATCTTTTTATTTTTTGTATTTTTTGTCTGGTGAAGTAATTAGAATCCAAAAAGAAGTCAAATTTGTATTGTTGCAAATGAGTCTCCTTTAAGTTGACTCCTCTTTTCAGACACATTCGTAACTACTCCATAAATATTTGATTTATTGTGTGTGCGTGTGTGTGTGTGTGTGTGAGTGTGTGTGTGTGTGTGTGTGTGTGTGTGTGTGTGTGTGTGTGTGTGTGTGTGTGTGAGTGTTGGTGTGTGTGAGCACATGCTTGTGGGACTCAAATTAGCATAAGAATTTCATTAGGTCGTAAGTTAGGGACACCTGCCATTTATACAATAAAATTATCAATTAAAAATTCATTAGATACAATGAAATGTTTGTTGCCATATAATGATGAAAATGTTTACTCAGGGCTTTGCTTTGACCCTTAAATTCCATTATGCTCGATAAATGTGTTAATACATATGAATAAGTGATAAGAAATAAAAAAAAAAATCTGCTGACATCATTACAAGGTTTATTAATAAAGTCAAATATTGAAGAATTTAGACATAGGTCTTTAATCCCTGTTAGATTTTTCTTCATTGTTCACTGAAGCAAAGTGTTTTTAATTGGCAATTTAATTATTGATGAACTACCTGATCAAGCCTCATTAATTCACTTATTAAGAGAAAACAAAAGCAATGTGCATTTTTGTTCTTCTTCTACTCAACATTGCCTCTCCTCCTTTGCCTCTCCAAGGAACTTTAAGTTTTGCTCTAAACATGATCGTAAGTTTGGAGACAAGGCAAGACAAGCTGTGATGTATATATTCATCAATGTGTGTGTGTATATGTGTGTGTGTGTGTGTGTGTGTGCGTGTTTCTTTGTTTGTTTGTTTTTTGTTGTTTTTTTAAAGCTATACATGTGTACCTCGTAAAATAATAGAAATAAATATCTTGTATTAGTAATAAGTAATAAGTCACATTTTTGTGTGCCCAATAAAACAGATTCTGGCCCTGTTATAAAGTACGTAAGGTATTGTGTTTGATAAGTGATTAGTTAGTAACTAAAACATGATGAACCGCAATATCAAGTAAATAAACGGACAGCAAAGAGTCAGAGCACTGTTCACAAAAGAAAACTTAAAGAAAGATGCAGAAACAAAACATCCTCCGTTGCTTAAACATCAGTAGACATCAACCTTGATTCAGTTCCTCCCCACCGAAACAGCAGCCGTGACCTGTGGAGTTCACACATTTTTTCCCAGCTGGCGTGCCGTCAGGACCAAGCGTCACAAACAAAATGTGTAGTTTTGTAAAGCAGCCAAAAGGAGATTGAAGGATAAATGTTAGTTGAGGGTGTTTCAGGTATAAGTCTAGGTTAGGCAGGGACGCAGGCAGCTGCTGCATCCCGGCTGTGACGAGCGGCTCTGATTGCGTTTGCCTTTGGTTACATAAAAACATGCTGGAAAAAAAAGGCCACATTTGTAATCAAGTTCTAATGCTCTGGCTTCATACTCCAACATAATGTATGGTTAGCATGACATTACCAGTAAATGTATCTGTGAAGTGTATTCTGGGGACATTTTATTTATTCTAAGAGGCACTATGAGGTGAGTGAACATGCAAATGTCAATAGACCTTAAACGTCACCTACGGACATAATTATGCTGAAATATTCAACAATGAGTAAGAGTTTTCATTTTTCGATAGCTATTTCTCTGATTATATATGAGTTTGCAACAAATATATTTACATATATATTTATACATGAGGCTTGTTGCACATCTACTCTTTCTCCCATGCTGGGACATTATGCCCATTTCCTGCATCAGATGTTTATCTTTAGAAGTTTCGGGTTGGTTGCAAATTCTATTATCCAAAAACATCATTGGGCTGATGTCAAACTTGGCCCTGGTACAATTAAGGAGTCAACAACAAGAGCAACAACAACAAATGCTATTCGAAGTATAAGGTCAACATATGAAACGAAGCTTCACATCCCTTAGGAACCCAAAAATAAGAAAAAAGAGGTAAATTTTTTTAGCATTCCAGTTCTCTGTTGAAACTAATTTGAGGGAGAGAGTGGGATACTGAATTTTCTCTTCTCTGTCTCTTTCCACTAATTTTCTTACTTTCAATTTTAACTTAATTCAACTACTCTGCTGTATCATTTTTTGTTGTCCCTTTAAAATAAAAACTTATGGTGCTTGCCGAGGAAGGGATGGCGTAGCCGTGGATGAGTTTAAACTTTATTCAGCGATCACCAACAATTAACAGCTAACACTGAACTTCAGGGATTGATGGTATATCCCAGGCTAGACCACCCATAGGGTGAGACCACACCCCTCAGTGTCCACCACAAGCTAAAGTTAAGAGGCAGTTGTGTTCTTTTTGATGATAAGGACTTACATTTAATTGTGTGTTTGTGTGTGTGTGTGTGTGTGTGTGTGTGTGTGTGTGTGTGTGTGTGTGTGTGTGTGTGTGTGTGTGTGTGTGTGTGCATGTGTTGGTACACTCCCATCAACAACCTTATCTGAATCGTGCGCACACACATACACACACACACACACAATCTGAGTCTTGTTAGCAGGTATCGCTACTTGCTGGTCTTAAACATAGGTTTGTCAACATTAATCCCGATTAGTTTGACTTAAATGGTAAGTTATGTCCTTGTGTATTGTGTGTGTGTGTGTCTGTGTGTGTGTGTGTGTGTGTGTGTGCGTGTGTCTGTGCGCATATATTGGTACACTCCCATCAATAACCTTAGTTCTACATATTTGAGTCACACACACACACACTCCCTGAGCCTTGTTAGGACATATTGCTAATCTTTGGTCTTAAACACAGGTTTGTCAATATTTATCCCAATTAGCTTGACTTAAATACTAAGTTATGGCCTTGTGGACCACTTGAATCGTGTGTGTGTGCGTGGACCATATGGATCGAGTGTGTGTGTGTGTGTGTGTGTGTGTGTGTGTGTGTGTGTGTGTGTGTGTGTTTGTGTGTGTGTGGGTGCGCGTGCAGTGCGCACACATATTGATACACTCCCATTCGTAACCTTAGTTCTACATATCTGAAATATTTACACATACACACACACACACACATACTACCTGAGCCGGTTAGCAAGTATTGTTAATTGCTAATTGCTGGCCTTCAACACAGGTTTGTCAACGTCTAACCTGATAAGCTTGAGGTAAATGGTAAGTGATGGCCTTGTTGACCACGTCAATCGTGTATTTGTGTGTGCATATATTGGTACACTCCAATCAGTAACCTTAGTTCTACATATCTGAATCGGACACACACACTATCTGAGCCTTGTTAGCACGTATTGCTAATTGCTGGTCTGAAAAATGAAAGTCAATTAGCTTGAACTAAATTCTAAGTTACAGCCTTGTGGATGATATGGATCATGTGTGTGTGTTTGTGTGTGTGTGTGTGTGTGTGTGTGTGTACACACTACCTGAGCCTTGTTAGCAAGTATTGCTAATCGCACACAATAACTGTCACTTCCTTGTCCAATCGGAGCACAGGGACTGTTTATTATGTGTTTATTAATGAGAGGCCGTCCAATGGCGGCACGTGAGGCCTTTAATTCTTATCAAAGAAAATCTAAAAGCTTGATTTAATCTCATTGGTCAATTCAATGGTGTCACGGCAGCGACCACATCGACCATCAAGACCACGCTGCGGACAAATAGGCCCCGCCCCTTTTTACCTGAGTGACAGGCGGGAGAGATGATGATGAGGATGAGGAAGAGTGTGAAGCATCCCATTTGGTGTCGTTGAAGCTCGGCAGCGGAAAAGGCAATATCAGGAGAAGGCTGTGCGGGATTCAGGCTACTTCCTGTTCTCAGATTAGCCCCGCCTCTTCCAGGAAGCACCATACAAGGTTACTAGTATTATTGTAATCGTCGTCGCTTTTGATAGCCGTTAGAAGAAGAGAAGGTGAGCGGAACTTTCCATCCTGTCCCAACGTTTTAGCTCGGAAAATCCTTCCCCGCTGTGTCCAACGCCTGGATTTTCCTCGCCGCCGTCTAAAATGAGCACGGCGAAGCTCATTTGTCCCGCAGCTCGCGGGTTTATTACTGTGGAAGGAGGCGTGAAGGGGTGGGGATGGGTGGGGGGGCCCTGAACGCACCACCTCACCCACTCAGCGCTGCGTTCGGGGGGATCGGGACAAATATATTCCTGGATTCATGCATGTTTATTGAACGGTCGTATGTCTCCATTTAATGCGTGAATGAGAGGGTGAATGGTTGTATTCTCTATAGGACATGCGAGTGAATGAATGAATGAATGAATGAATGAATGAAGGACTCTGTCTCTTTATGGAGCGTGGACAGATGAGTGATTGGTTGTGTCTCTATATGGCCTGTGAATGAGAGGGTGAATGATTTTATGGCTCCACACGACTTGCGAATGAATGGGTGAATGATTTTATATCTTAATATCACATGTGATGAGAGGTTGAATGGGTGTATTCTCTATATGACATGTGAGTGAGTGAATGAATGAAGGGCTCTGTCTCTTTATGGAGTGTGGATGAATGAGTGAATGGTTGTGTGTCTATATGACGTGTCAATGCGAGGGTGAATGATTTTCTATCACAGGTGAATGAGAGGGTGAATGGTTGCATCTTTATATGATGCGTGAATGAATGAATGAATGTCTATAAGACATGTCAATGAAAGGGTGAATGATTTTATGTCTAAATATGATGTATAAATGAATGAGTGAATAGTTGTGTCCCTCTGTGACGTGTGAATGAGAGGGTGAATGTTTGAACATCCAGGTGATCCGTCCACCCTGAGAGCATAACGGACTTGAGAATGGATGAATGAATGAATGAATGAAATCTGTTCGGAGGATGATCAGGTAGCGCTGCGCCTTCCAAAGACAGCTGGGAGGAAACAGGAAACTGAAACGCAAAGACAGGAAGTAAAGAAACAGGAAGCGAAAGCAGGAAAACAATGGGGCTGATACGTAATTCTGTGCGTGTGCGTGTGTGTGTGTGTGTGAGTGTGTGTGTGCGTGTGCGCGCGCACGTGCAGCCTAATCCGACGACCAAACGCCGAGAACGCCGTCAACGTTGATCCGCCTTTTCTTCGGGCGCCGGTTTCATGCCGGTTTCATCACTCCCAGTCAAATCCCGTATTTCCCTCCTGGATGAACTCCAGCGGGGGGAGGAAAAAAACATGTTCCAGCGGCGACGCAAAGTTCGCCGCGGCTTTTCATTTTCTGGCGGCAAGAATGACGATGGGGGTTAAGAAAGAGATAACGTAGCGTAGCATCGCTCGTCTCAGGCAGCAATGGCGGCATCACGGCTCCTCCTCGTCTGTCTTTTGCGGGAGATAAAATTGTTCATAAACACAAAACGATGATGTCACCCGGCGTTCGGAGAGCCTCCTCGTCCTCTTCGTCCCCGATCCGTCTTTGTCGGGATCTCCTATTGTGGGCACTTTTTGGCTTCGGAAAAGTCTTTGCCCCATCTTGCCAAAGCAAAACAAAGCAAGGTCTTCTTCATGTTGGCAGACGCGGCATCCGTGGAGGGACGGGGTTCGGCGGCGGGGGCTTGCTGGTTCCACCCGTCCTCCTGGACGTGCACATCCAGAAGGACAGATTAGAGACAAGAGGCTTAGAAGGTGGAGAACGCAAACAGGAGCGTCGGGTTCCTTCCTGCTGCTCTGCTTTGTGAGCCGGCCGGGAGCTCAGCGCATGAACCTCAGCGGCGGCCCCGAAATTGAGAATAGATTTGAGTACAACTTTATCATCATTATATTTTTTAGTATTATTCTAACTGTATGTGAAAATAAAGACATTTCTTCTTCTTCTTCTAAATCTCCAAGGAGAGTCTTTTTGCCAGAAGGCTCCAACATTCCATGCATTCACTCAAACATGATTTTCTTGCTGTCAGGTTTCCTTCTTTCAGGAAAGGGGGAGGAGTTATAGTTTGATGGCCACAGGGAAGACAGACCTTCTGCGGCGTTCCTCGGTCCACAGCTGAAGGTGCTCTGGTAGGACTTCCAGTCCAGCATGCAAGGGGTGAGAGGCGTCGTCCCTGATGCTGAGCAGCTTCTTCAGCCTCCTCTTCTCAGACACCTCCACAAGACAGGAGGCAAAGCTGGAGATGTGGAGGTTCTCTTTGGCAGTGACCAGGATGGATAGAATCAGGAATGAGTGCATCAGAGGGACGACACGTGGTAGATGTTTTGGAGAGAAGGTTGGAGACGCCAGACTGTGATGGTTGGGTCATGAACAGAGGAGGGAGAGAGAATGTATTGGTAGACGGATGCTGGAATTGGAGGTCTCGATGAAGACCAGAGAGAAGATTTGTGGATGGAGTGAAGGAGGACAGGAAGTTGGGTGGAGGATGCAGAGAACAGGCTCAGATGGAGAAGGTGGGTTGGCTGTGGCGACCCCTGAAGAGAAAAGCCCAAAGGAATCGTCTGTCTTTAGCCTAGCAACCCCAGCACACCACAGCGTAGAAGACGCTGGAACACCACAGGTGTGATGGAACATCTGCAGCCCGGCTCTGCAGACGTTGAGTCTCCTGAGGAAAGAACAGGCGGCTCTGACCTTTCTTGCATCTGTGTTTTTGATCCCGTCTAGTTTATTGTGTATGTGGACGCCCATAAACAGGAAGGGCGGTGAAGCCCCGCCCACCCCATAAACCCCTCCCCTGGAATCTGTAACCATCTAATTTTTTCATCCCCTGAGAATAAATGCAAAAATAAAGCGATGCAGCGGCGGTGAAGCAGTGATAATATCTTAATAACACAGTAAAAACATTGTAATCACATTTACAATGAACATGAACGGCTTGACCTCTAAGAATTATGGAATTGTAAATAGCAGTGTTGCTGGAACCCCCTCCTCCAATCATCTGCCCCCTCTCCGACACCCCCCACCCCCCCCGCACGCCACCCTTGACCTTGCCGTGGATATTAATCTTTTAATAGATTTCCCCGCTAATCCTCCTTTATCTGCTCATTAGTTCATTTGGATGTCGTCACCCCTTCAACCCTCCATCCCTCCATCCCTCCATCCCTCTGTGACACGGAACATGGGAGGGGGTTGAATCCACATATAGGCTTGTCTATATATAAATATACGTATATATATAAACATTTATATTAGAGTGTGTATATATTGTGACGCGTCGGCGAGGAAATACGACGACGGAGTTGCGGAGGGGTTCAAACTTTAATGCGTGGACACGCCAACACAATTCATTCAGTATATGAACCCCCCTGTAACCACGGCCCCTACTTCGTCAGTCCCTGGCTGAGAGGCCACACCTTTTAGTGTCCGCCACAATATCTACATATGTATAAGAACACACACTAGAGTATATATATGTATGTATGTATGTGTATATATATATGTGTGTGTGTATATATATACATATATATGTATATATGTATGTATGTATGTATGTATGTATGTGTGTGTGTGTGTGTGTGTGTGTGTATATATATATATATATGTGTGTGTGTATATATAGACATATGTGTCTATTACATTATATAGAGTTTATAGATATAAATACACTATATATATATAAACACACTATACAGAGTGTTTATATAAATATAAAAACGCACTAGAGTGTGTATATATATAAGACACAATAATAGAGTGTAGACATGGATATGTATATGTTTGTGTATATATATATATTCTTATAATATATATATATACATATATGTGTGTGTGCGTGCGTATATATATATATATATATATATATATATATATACACGCACGTATGTATGTATATATATATATATACATATGTACATATATATATATATATACATATATATATATATGTGTGTGTGTGTGTATATATATATATATATATATATATATATATATATATATGTATATATATATATATATATATATATATATATATATATACACTCTATATTGTGTGTTTATAGTTTACTTACTCTCAGTTATATGGGGGGCATCCTAAGTGTGTGTGTGTGTGTGTGTGTGTGTGTGTGTAGTTTATTTATTTCCCACACAAAATTTATCACAAAACAAAAACAAATCAACACTGACCCCTGACCCTGTGACCTCTGACCTCATGACCCCCAGGTCATCACTTCCTGTTTCCAGGTTCCACGATGGCAGTTTTAGGTGGATCAGCTGAGGGGAACCGATAAATAAGAGAAGCTCCGAGGGCTGAATACCCCCGACACCACCTTCCATCCCTCCATCATTCCATCCCCCATCATTCCATCCCTCCATCCCTCCCTCCATCCCTCAGTCCCTGCATCCCTCAGTCCCTGCATCCCTCAGTCCCTGTATCCCTCAGTCCCTGTATCCCTCCATCATTCCATCCCTCCATCCCTGCATCCCTACATCCCCCATCATTCCATCCCTCCCTCCCTGCATCCCTTCCTCCCTCCCT
>CAAKHD010004311.1:0-12505 GCA_901007705.1 Fistularia tabacaria
CCCAGTACTCCTGTCTGTTCTCCTCAGTCCCCTCAGTGTCCCACTTCTTCTTTGCTAACCACTTTCTCTGGATACACTCCTGCACTTCCTCATTCCACCACCAGTTCTCCTTATCTACTTTCCTTCCCGACGACACACCAAGTACTCTCCCACCTGTCTCCCTGATCACATTAGCTGTAGTTGTCCAGTCATCTGGAAGCTCTCCCTGACCACCAAGAGCCTTCTCAACTCCTCCCTGAAAACCATGCAACACTCTTCCCCTTTCAGCTTCCAACACTTTGTCCCCTGCTCTACCTTTGTCCTCTTGATCTTCTTTGTCACCAGAGTCATCCTACAAACCACCATCCTATGCTGTCTGGCTACACTCTCACCTACCACTACTTTGCAGTCATAGATCTCTTTTAGATGACCTCGTCTATGCAAGATGTAGTCTACCTGCATGCTCCTACTTCGGCTCTTATAAGTTACCCTATGTTCCTTTCTTTTCTGGAAAAAAGTAGGCTCATAAGTCTATCTGACATTCTTTTCACCTCCAGACCATTCCTAACAAACTCCTCCTTCAAAGATAACTCCTACTCTATTTCACTTCCTGTCAGTACCATGATAGTAAAACTTAAAACTTGCTTCTTAGCTTCTAGCCTTACTCCCTTTCCACCTGGTCTCCTGGAAACACAGTATGTCCACCTTCCCTCTGTGCATCATGTCAACCAACTCTCTACCTTTTCCTGTCATCGTCCCAATATTCGAAGTCCCTACTCTCAGTCCCAGACTCTTGCCTTTCCTCTTCTCTCTCTGATTACGAACACACCTTCCTTCTCTCCTTCTTCGACCAACAGTAGCCCAATTTCCATTGGTACCCTGTAGGTTATCGGCACCAATGGTGGTTGTTGTTAACCCGGACATTGACCGATCCGGTATGAAATTCTTAGGTTTGTTTTGCATATTTGGTTTTGGCAAAAGTTTTACGCCGGATGACCTTCCTGACGTAACCCTCTGCATTCATCCGGACTTGGGAGCGGCTCCAGGAGACACTGGCCTGTGCCGCCCTGAGGCTGCATTGTCACTTTCTATCCTTTTTTCGTCTTTTTTTTTCATTTCATGCAGCATCACGTAATCTCTCCCAGGATTTATAGAAATTTGCTGATAATAAAGCAGTTTCATGCCATTTAGGGAATTATTTGATGATAATTTTCAAAGGTAATTTAAATCATCTTTGGAAAAAAAGTCATTAAGATTGAGTGATTATTTTTTCTGAAATCTACGTTTTATCAAAGTCAGACATATTGGATAAATAGTAGTTGTATCTATTTTGTAACCCTGCTGTTTGATTTAAGTATCTCAAGGAGCTATTCTCCCTCTTTGCGGATGCCCTCCAGGACTACCTAGACGGAGGAGGCCCAAGCTTCCGCTGCGACCTGCCCACACGCTTGCTCAGAAGAGGCTGTGAGCCAGAGTTCATGGAGCTGTCAGACATCGATATGGAGGTTAACTACACCATCGGTAACCAACAAGTATCTCCTCCAGACATAAGGGTCAGCCTCACACCAGGTACATTGTTTGTGCCTCTGTCTTCGAGCATGCGTATACCTCAAAAAGGATGCTTACTGTTTAAAAAGTTAACGTTGAAAGGAAATGCTTCAATTTTATATCGCCTGGGTAACAAGGTTCAGAGACCAGCTTCATCATGTCTGTTAAGCAGCTGGATCGGTACCCTGTGGATCTGTACTACCTTGTGGATGTATCAGCATCTATGCAGGAGAACCTTGATCATGTAAGTGCCTGTACAATCATTTGTATTTAGCTATCATCACCACTGAGAGACCAGTGTATTTGAATCATTTTAAAGACCAATTTGAATCATTTTAAAGTAAATTGTTGATACAAGTTTCATCTTCTTTTTCCCATCTTGTGTCAAACAACTGTCTGCTCTTCAGTTGAAGACAGTGGGTGTAGCTCTGTCACTCCGTATGACAGAGTACTCCTCAGACCTTAGGCTTGGTTTTGGTTCATTTGTGGACAAACCGGTCTCACCTTACATTAATGTCCATCCTTCAAAAATACACAACCCTTGCAGGTAAGACAAGTCACTTGTCAGCTTGATTTCTAAAGTATTCCAACAAATAAGGAAGCCAAACTTTGGTCTCCGACAGAATTATTGTCGTGTTTGTGTTTTTATTTTACAAACTGAATTTTGAAAAAATGCATCTTATTTTTCTCTATGATTTCATAACTGATTTAATAAAAACCTTTTTGTAAAATAGAATGAATAAAAAGGTTTCCAGCATTGATGTATTTAAGTGGAATATATACGTTTATATCTCGGCATTTGATTTTGAAATATGTATTTTGAGCAATTACATTTTTGTGTGGATAAAGTGGAAAAACCATAATAGAAAATTCTGTGAAAAGTTTAAATCAGAGGAATACAATGCTACCCTGACTTTTACACACAATAAAGAAAAATTCTAATTTTCCAAAGTGTATAACTCGAGTAGAACATTTTCATATTTTACTCACTGAAGGGGCTATGCACTCAAATGTTCTTAAATTGTATCAAAAGACAAGAATGTTTTGTGGAAAAATAAGAGAATGATATTTTCTTCTTAAAAGCTGTGGAACTGCCGATGTCATTGAGGGACTGTCTGTTGTAAATATAGCATATTGAAATTTCCCTATTGTTGGACGGTGAAAGGTGCATTGCATTCCATTCTATTCTATAAATATCTTTGAATATTTATGTATGGAGAATTTATGGTGTTTTGATCAGAAACATCTTGGCTAAAATGATAAAGAATAATGCCCAGTGATTTTATGACTGTGAAAAAATTATTGGATTTTTTGTGGGGTAACATTTTTATGATGATTATGTGCTCAAAGTGACTGTATTTCTGGCTTCTAACGTTGTTTGTTAGTGTTGTCCAAATGCTGCAACGTGTCCATGGCAGCGACGAAAAACATTTTCTAATTTTGTTTGGATTCTGCCTTTCATCAGTGATTACGAGATCCGCTGTCGACCAGCCCATGGCTTCCATCATGTCCTTAGTATGACAGGAAATATAAGCGAGTTCACACGTGTGATCAAACACCAGCGTATTTCGGGCAACATGGATACGCCTGAGGGAGGTCTCGATGCTATGCTACAGGCTGCCGTCTGTCAGGTGTGTGTATGCGCTATAAGCTCGAGAATTTTCTTTCCATTTCAAATATCTGCCTTTTCAGAAAAGTGGCAACGATCAAAGAGGCTATTGTGATGGGACAATGGCAGCATTCTGACAGGTTTGGATAGTACGACGGGAATCCCAAACGTTATAAAGACACAACTCCTGTGTTATGACAAACACATAAACACAGACACGTAGTCACACTTTCTAACACTGTGAATGCAGGATGGTAGTGATTCATGCCCCACATGAGTGCCTCAGTAACTAGACTGTAGGGAATCATCAAAGCGGTCACAGCTCTATATAGACTCTCCATTATGTCAGACCTGCTCATAAGCTGACATGGTTTCCGTAAAAAGCACACACAGATCCACATAAAGACTTTTTGTCACACACTATAAATCTATAGTCATCATTGGGGGCCTTTGTGACCTAGGGGAGGAACTTCTGCTGCTTGGTAACCATGAGTCTGATGTTTTGATTTGCTCACAGGAATTGTAAACATTCAACAGAGGGAGGTATTGTCAATCACGTTCTTTATTTGTGCGTGCTTGTACGTTTGTGTATTTGTAAGTTTGTGTGTGTGTCTGTGTGCGTGTTTGTGTGTGTGTGTGTGTGTGTGTGTGTGTGTGTGTGTCTGACAGTAAAGCTGACTCAGCCTGACATCGCCATCTTGCAGAATCTCAGTTGGGATTGGTTACAATATCTCCATTACCCTGTGTGGAAAGTTAGTGGTTTACACAATGAGTAATTTAATAAGATTTAAGACCTGCTCTAGTCTTTAAATGGGCTTTGTTCATTTTAATTGACCATTAAACTAGTGCCTTTCTTATCTGATACATATTACATATTTGTTTGGCCCAGTGATCTGTGAGTCTTGGCCAAGAGACACCTTTTGAGACATATAAGGTTAAAAAATAGATCACTCCATTTGTTTTAAAACAGCAGTGCTCTGATGACATCTAGAATGAGCTCTGTCTGTCTTTCAGAAAGCAGTGGGTTGGCGGCCAGAGGCTAAACGTCTTCTGCTCCTGATGACCGATCAGCCATCCCATCTTGCTCTGGACAGCAGACTTGCAGGAATTGTCATCCCGCATGATGGTCGTTGTCATTTAGAGAACAACGTCTACACAGGAAGCACCAAAATGGTAAAAGGAGGGGCGTGCGGTCAGGTTCAACTTGTTCCAGCTGACACAGAATATAACTGCACACAATTGGCTGGTAAAATTCTGAACTTTGACTTTGCTTATTTGTTGTTTTCTCGAAGGACCATCCTAGTTTAGGCCAGTTATCTGACAAGTTGCTGGAGAACCACATCTACTCAATTTTTGCTGTAGAGAAACAACAGTATCAGTGGTATGAGGTAACGTATGCCATACCTATCCATTGGGTCCAGTGTCAACAAAATTGCCACATATTGAATTACTTGTGAACTACTGAAGTCTTCTATGCTAATACAAAGTTAACAAAACAAAGCTTTAAGTGTTTACCTATGTGCCTTTTTATTTTAGGAGTTAGTTAGCTTCCTCCCAGGCTCCTACCTGGGGAAGATAGGCTTCTTCCAGGCCCAAAACCTCATAGAGCTGGTTGTGGATGCATACAAGGTACAGAGTTCTGAAATTTCTCTGTCTTAGGTTGTTGAAAGCAGTTTCAAGACTTTAGTTCCATTCCCAACTATCTGAAA
Source organism: Fistularia tabacaria (assembly GCA_901007705.1). NCBI lineage: Eukaryota > Metazoa > Chordata > Actinopteri > Syngnathiformes > Fistulariidae > Fistularia > Fistularia tabacaria. The sequence continues at coordinate 4,846 of CAAKHD010004311.1, forward strand.
AGTTGTTTTGCCCATCAACATGGAGAAGCTGTTTTTGCGGAACAAAAAACAACTCAGGTATTTTCAAAGACATCATATTTTGGACGCAAATAGCACTGGTCTGTTGTACGGCAGTGTTGTTTTCATAATGCAGCACAAGCCCTGACAAAAAGCCAAAGGTATTTTATGAAAATCGAGGGTCTTTGAAATGTGGGCTTTGGACTGCAACCCTGAAACACTTGTATCCCAGGCTGCTGCGAACCTGCCATTTTGGCTCGCGCTCATTTTTAGATTAATCTGTCTTCATTCTATACTTCATATTATTCAACCTCTTTTATTGTGAAAAAAACAAGGTTAAGTCAGTTGATCAGTTCAAAGTGGTTACTTTTTGGCACTTATGAATACAATATTCTTTTTTGCAGCTAACATATAAAAATATAATATCAATAAAACCATGAACTGCTTGTGTGTGCTCAAGATTTAATGTGGTTGTTAAAAGTAAATGCAGAATCACACACAATTAATTTGAGAAACTTTTAATTTGCAAAGGTGTGTTTTGTTGGTAATGGACTGAAGAACCACTGAGAACACATGATTAAGGAGGGGTGAGGCCCCCTGAGCTATTATTTTGCGAGTGTTTTTTTTTTCGTTTTGTTTTTTTGAGGGGAGATATTGCTTGGCTGGCAGCAGATTAGGCAGTAATCTTGCCTGAGGCACAGTACTGCATTGTTTGCCACAAGAAAATATTTAATCCACAGATCCAACACAAGCAGCAGCGTCTGAACAGAACTCTGCCCTGAAATACCAGTTGAACTTCCCCCCAGAAACCTTTTCTCCTAATCAGGTCAAATACAAAGTTGCTTTTGTTGGCCTCATTTCCCTTTTCCCCGAAATTCCCTTTGATTTTAGAAGGACAATACAACCAAAGGGGCTTTCTAAAGGTACAATTAGGGGTCTAAATTTCATGAATACTTAGAAGTGATACTTTATAGAATTTAAAAATGATCAAAAGTCCTTCCCACATTCAATTCCTTGAAATTTACAATATGTGACTGCTCCAATAGTTCAATGATATCAATTCTTCCCTAGTAGAGTTTTCATTTCTGCTCGCTCTTCAAACAGAGGTTGCTGTCAGAAGTGGCGTTGTCGGTGTCAGTAGACGACAGGGCAGTCAGCAGATACTGGTCATCCGTGTCTCCTCTCTGTCCTGAAGGTTCAACAGCTCAAGGCCAGAGCTGCTCAGGAGTACAACCTGGCCAAACGGTAAACATACATATCAATTTTCAAATAGGGAATGTTAATTTATATTCTCGATGTGAATAGTTTTGCTTAGGAGATGTCATTAGATGTTGTTGGTTGCATTTAATATCAAATACCACCAAACACGCTTACCCAAACAGCACTGAAAACTTGTGAAAGGAGAGATTTAGTACATAATCAGGCTTGAGCGGATTACAGGCTGTAATCTGCAGAAATACTTGCATGTGATTTCATGATGTACCTCAGCTTCAATCCTTTTTTTTACAATGTGATAAAATTTAAACTTCAACAACTGAAAATGTTTTGGAAATGGGCCACTGAACTCAGTCTTACACTGCCTGTCTCACATGGCCACTGCAGTGAAAGGCATAACCGAGTCCCTTGAAAACATTTTGACCTGAAAAGAAGGCTTTTATTAGTTATTTGTCTTACACACTCTGCGGTCCCTTGCAAATACTCGGGCTAAGCCCTTTAATCCATGGACCATTCATGACCAGATGAAGATATAAAAAAATAGGAAATACTTACGCATTTTTTCACATGAGCTATACATACAATAAGAAGTATTATCTTTCAGATTAGGTCTTATGATGAATGGAAATGCAGGCCATATAAAGAGTTTATCTTTTATCAGCAATTTTTATATTTGTGCAACAACAGCATAGACATTTATTTAAATTCCATTGGGATTTAGTAATTTCATCGACAAAACTCCTTTTGGAGACTGCTGCAGTTCTCTGAATCTCTGAAAACCAGTGCAAAGGATGTTTGAAACATCATTAGACTACAAATGGCTTTGAAAATAAATGCTGAGGTAAACTCACAATGGCATCTCTCTACAAAAATCATTAATAGGCCAGGGCATTTAAGATTCAGATGATTAAGATGATTACCCCCACAAAGTTCCCTGGCTTCTCTTACAGAAAAAACTCAAAATACCATGAACCTGTTTAGAAGTTGATGGTCTGATGAGCATATGCGCTGGAATGGGAAGCACATTGATAAATTATTTTTTGTAGTTTTTCTGAGCTTTGTTTGGAGTTGGCATTTTCTCCCTGTGCCTGCATGGGTTCTCTTTGAATGAATCCTCCAACAAATCAGAAATGCGCGATAGGTTAATTGAAGACTCAAAATTGGCCAGACCTGAGAATTTGAGAAAAGGCTCTGTGTCCTCATGTCAGCAATGTGGTGTACATAAAATCGGTCCAGAGAGCATCCATCCTCTTGCCTACTGTCTCCTGGGAATGGCTCAAGCACCCACCCCCTGTGAACCTATGTGTAAACAATGATTAACAGTGAGTGAAAGAATAGCCCCTCAGACCCCAATTCATCTGTTTCAATGTGACAACCAAATGAATTTCTCCTGGAATATTGGTGGTTGAGGAATGAGTGTTTCACATAAGAATGCACTCAAGTTCATAGATTACAACATCCCACAAATGCTGGTATCCTTAAGGGTCTCCATCACTTGATGAGTTATTTAGAGCTGGAGCAGACTTTGTCTGTGAAGGTTCTCAGTCATCCAGGTCATAGTCAAACCCAGCCAACTGTTAGCTTGGTAAATGGGCTTGCCATTTGCCACACATCTTCTTGAAGACAACATAACAAACCCTTTCACTTAATTAGGCAAATGCCCAACCGCAAACTCAGCAGTCATTGTAAACTCCTCCCAGTTGGTAGAACTGCCTGTCAGATTGAAAGTGAAACATCTTCAAGAAGAAATACGTACAGTTGCCATGAAAGGATATGAATGTAGCAGCAACTGACTAAGTGCATGAAGATTTGTGCTGCAGTCCAGGATCTACTGATCAACCGAATTGTACTCATACTTTAGTCTTGGGCTTTCCTCAGCATTTCAATCATTATCTATATCACTTATCCTGCTGTCGGGGGATGGGGAGGTAGACCTTTCATATGACGGGAGGCATTGTTTGCAAGTGGTTCACTGAGCCACGTGTGGAAACCATTCGGTTTCATTCACACGTCTGACCAATTTAGGTTCTTCAATTAACCTACTACATGTTTGGAATGTGGGAGAAGACCGGAGAACCAAGAGGAAACCTACACATACATGCTCTGTCTGAATCAAACCAGGGACCTTATGCTGTAAGGCGAAAGCGCTAATGTAATTTTTTGGTTTTTTTTACATTGTATTGTAAAATCAATAAAAAGATCAATTATATATATATATATATATATATATATATATATATATATATATATATATATATATATATATATATACAGTATGTATATATCCAGCATAAGTGGATAGATGGATGGATAATGATCTGAATATATATATGTGTGTGTGTGTGTATATATATATATATATATATAAAAAAAAATACATATATATATATATATATATATGTATGTATTTTTTTTTTACAAAGCAGCAGATTAAAAGTAGGGTTAAAATAAAGTGGGAAATTGGAGGACACATTAATTCAAGGTACATCCAAAGACTGCAAATACTAACTATTGTGTTTAAGGTGAAGCATGGAGTTTCAACGGGTTGGTGGAATGGAAAATGGCACAGGACCCAATTAAACATTCAATTGAGTGAGAATTATAATATTTTCTGAGAATGAAACTCTCTCTCCTAACAGGTCTATTTCAATATCACCATCGGCCTGCTCTCTTGTCCTGACGCTTGTGAAGATGAAGATACAACAGTGATTGTCCGCCCTGTGGGTTACAATGAATCCAGCACTGTTCGGATTCACTCCAAATGTTGTTGCGGCTGTGGGACGATGAGGCGTTGTCATGGGCACAACCAGTCGCCATGCTCAGAGACAGGAGATGTCGTGGACTTGGAACAGAGTCCAGAAAAGGAATTTTTCAATGACTCAAACAGAGATACAAACTGGAATTGCAGATCTGATGCCTCAGATGTGGACTGCAGTGGTCGGGGCATGTGTGAATGTGGTCAGTGTGTATGTGAGCAGAGTAGGCTTGGGACAATATATGGGAAATACTGTGAAATAGATGACTACTCCTGTCCTTACAATGATGGACTGTTGTGTGGAGGTAAGATTAAGTTTTTGTAAAAAACTACATTTAAAGGTATAATGACGATGATTTCTAAGCATTCACACAATACATCATGATTGCTAACATTTTTCCTCTTATCTCTCAGGACACGGAATGTGTGTGTCAGGTGAGTGTGTGTGTGATAACAACTGGAATGGCAATAGTTGTAGTTGTCCTGTCTCCACAGCAACCTGTCAGTCACCCAATGGCTTGTTGTGCAGTGGGCATGGGAGGTGTGTGTGTGGTGAGTGTGTGTGTGAGAGCCCCCAATACTTTGGAAAACTATGTGAAAGATGTCCTGCGTGTCAGAGCACCTGCCAGTCAGACTGGTACGTGTAACTTTAGGTTGCCACCCATTATAGTTAAAAATATTTTTACAACTAAAACTGGTGTTATTGTGATATGTTTGTCTCTCAGGAATTGTGTGGACTGTCACCTGTCTCATGGTCTTACACAAACAGAGACAGGGGTTTGCAACAGCACTTGTACCTCACTGGTGGGCTACATGGATGATATATCAGGTAAAGCTGGGTTAGCCTATCTGCTGGGGAGAACATTCAGAACTTCTCCTGGTTTTTGACATTGTTATTCATTAGCTGTATCCATTTTTGTTTGTAAGAAATGCCCTCATAGAACTAAATAGCAATTAACAATTATCATGTGGTTACAAACAACTCCATCACGGGCGAAGAACCGACAAAGCTAAAACATCTATGTGGCCCATCTATGATACGCACTTTGAACTAAATAATTCTATCCCAAGTACTCCACTGGGAAATGGTGATGAGTCCTCGACAGTCTTAGTCCATGCAGGACAAAGTTTGTATTTACATTATTGCTATTTTGGTATCTTGGAATTCTTTATTCAGTGCCCATACCCTTTATCCTGGATTTGGGGTAGCAGCAGGTATGAAGCTAATCCCAGTTTCCTTTGGGCAAGAAGCAGGGAATTCTGCGCATCATGAGGCAACATACAGAAACATATAATGAATACCACAAAAGTTTTAGGGACTTTAACAAACATTTAATTGATATATTACTTATACATATTTGAAAAATGATTCTTTATTTCTCTCTTTCACTCTCTCCCTGTCTATAGGTAAAAATGGTGAGATGGGGTCCAGTTGTATGTATATTAGTAATGACAATTGTCGCTATCGATTTCAAACAAGTTCAGAAGCCGGACAGAGCCAGCTTCACATAAGCACAAGACCAGGTACATAGTAAAAATACACACACGTCGGTCTGCTGTCTCTCGTACACACACACACACACACACCCACACACACACAATCACCCACTCACAGCACACTACTGTTGGTCAACTTTTACCACAGCAGGGCTGCACCCTAGTGTATTTGAGTCATCAGGCCTGCTATATTTACATTTTTACAATTCCTGTCTATTCCAAGCTGGTTTTCAAGAAAATACACAAAAATATGAAGCTGAATGCACAATTATATTAATTCTCCATGTCACATTGACACATTTGCAGATCCAAGTGTTACAGTTCAACCCAACCTTCCCCATTTTCGGAACAGTTACTTTCATTGTGCATTCTCCCCATCTCCCACTATCCCATCACCCCAACCACCCCATGGGACCCTCTATTCTTGCTGGCGCTTATTTCTCTTGAGTGCGGTAGGAGCCATATCTCCATGGTTACCTTGTAACAAAATGAGCACTCTTTGGGTTCTTTGTATTGAGCAATGTCATCTGCACATGCTCCCCAAAAGATTCACAGATTGCTAACTAGTGTGTGTGCGCGTGTTTGTGTATGTGTCCCCAGAATGTGCCAGCAACAGCCGACTAGTGGGCACCTTCTTGAGTGTGTGTGCGATTACAGTGCTTTGTGGATTGGTGGTGGTGGCTATGTCCAGGCTGCTGCTCCAGAAGAGAAGCTGGTTGTTGCAGGGAACCGTTGAGGACGGGCATTATCACTGCACTGGCAAGGTCTGCTCGCCAAGCACACTGTAGTCATCAGCACAGCAGGGTTTTAATTAAGGGGGAAAGTCTAACTGGAGAAATAGAGATTAATTTACTTACCTAGCACTCTTCTCCAAAAGAACACAGCAGGCCTGTCGAAGTTTTCATTGAAAGTTGCATTTAATTATATAGATTTGTAACAGGTCACCCCACAGAATATGTACTCTGATATTTGTTACAAATAGGGGAACATGCACAGCTAGAAATCTTTGGACCCTGCAAAACCAGATTCATAGCAATGAGACGTGACCTTCGAACTCCTACATTTATTGAAAATGTTTTTTTTTTCTCTTTGGGGGGTACGAACTTTCACTTTCAGTATAGCATTTAAACATTAAACTTTAAAATCTATAGATGCTAAGCAGGACTTCAGTATCCCGGTTTCGGGGTTCATCCTGATTTGATGACACCTGTGTCATGCTAAGTTTATTTTACACAATGTATGCATTTAGTTTGTATGGAATCCTGAGAAATCTGTGGATTTTATACTGATTTCACAGATCAATATTTTACTATGTTTTATGGTTGTTGATATGTTTTCCTTCCTTTACAATAAAACAGAACAAACCAAATGGCTCTGCTCAACGCGCCAAAACAAACAATTTAACTCTAAAGAAATCATTCTCTCCAGATTTCATGACCTAATTAGTCTTGGTAACTACTTTTTGGAATTTTAATATCCTCAGAAAAAAATCACTCACTCCCATTATATTCTTGAAGGGACAGAAATTTCACAAATGACTGATATTTCCATGATTTAAAAGCTCATGAAAAAAATAACCTGGATGGCTAAAAGCAATGTGATCAATAGTGAAAAATGTTTACTTTATGCGAACTAACCAGTAGCATTTTTACACCATTATTATTATTATTATTATTATTATTATTATTATTATTATTATTATTATTATTATTATTATTATTATTATTATTATTATTATTATTATTATTATTATACTAGTACAGCTGAGATCTATTATGTATTTCTTCAGGATCTGTCATACATCCCTACAACGAATGAGAAGACGGTCACTTATAGGAGGGACAATCCACCTGACCAACCAGTGGAGATGAACATCCATGTTCCCAGAATGCCTCTCAGTGACACCTGGCGCTGTTAGGCTTAGTTAAATCATACAGAAGTCAATTGGAGACAGTAATAGAAGGAAGAGAAGGTCTTCTTTTACCTATTGAGACTCTTTTGTGTACCAGCAGCAGTGCTTGTGCATGTGTGTGTGTGTGTGTGTGTGTGTGTGTGTGTGTGTGCGTGTGTGTGTGTGTGTGTGTGTGTGTGTGTGTGTGTGTGTGTGTGTGTGTGTGTGTGCGCGCACTTGCACGCGTGTGTATGTTTTTAGTCATTCAGACTTCTGTTTGCCTTATTACCCCCAGAGGCGAAGCC
>CAAKHD010004311.1:12525-39363 GCA_901007705.1 Fistularia tabacaria
GACCATGTGCTTGCCGTCCTATCTCGATCTGTCTTAGCTCTAATAGGACTCTGTGTTTATAAAAAAACGTTGCATTTAAAGTCAAGGACATTCTGCAATGCTCAATTGAAAAATGTGTATGTCTGCCCTCCAGTGTCCAACTTGAGCTCTTACAACACTGTTAAGTGACCTCATCTGTACTGTCTTTGGATTTAAAGTCATGAAGTCAGTTGCATGTTTATTTTTGTAGTCTGATATGATTTGCTTTTGCTTAATGATGTGCTTTTTTATGTCATTTCAAAGGTAATTTGCTTGTAATTTTGTTAACTGATCAATGGCAATGCATTTCTGACATTTCTCTAATTCCTTTTCTTCAAATGAAGAGTTTTTTTGTGAAGAATTACTGTAGATTTGCACTAGGCTACTGAAAATTGGGCATGCAATTGTAGGAGAGGAGAGCAGTTTCGTGTGCTCCAAATTAGTTGTGTGCTACAAAGATTTCAGGTATAATAACAAGTCAACTAGTATTACAATAAATATAATTTAACTCATCTGACAATAACTGGGAACATATGATCTAGAACTTTAACATGTGACCTCAACACCCTAAATGTGACTGCCTGCCTCTGCTGATTCTTGTACTGTGCTGAAAAAAAACTTAACACTGATTAAAAAACTCTTGGCGGCATACATACTTGCACAAAGACAGAAGTAAGAATTGTAACGTACTCCTTGCATCCCATCAACATCCTGTTTCTCATTTTGTTTTTAGTCGCGGCAGTGGTGTTTGCAGCAGTAGCTGCTATTTTTACTTTTGGCCAAAAACACTATAACTTATTTTGACTTTATTTTATTTTCTTTATATTTTATATATTGATTGTGCTTTTTTATGATGAAGCATCACCGGTAGTGAATACTGTGTCTTGGTGAACAGCGGGCTCTGTCTCTAACCGTGAGAGTACTGTATGTCAGCAGTAAAATCATTCACTCCTAACCGTCTCAGAACTCTGAATACCAACAGCACTTTGGTACTCTGTAATTTTGCTGTCAAAAACTCGTGTGGCATCACTATTTAAACATCACAATAAAAATTTGAAATATTTTCAAAAAAATTGTTGTTGATCTTCAACGCTCTCTGTGCTGGCTTAAATGTTTACGGATTCTTGGAAAATCTGTTAGGTCTCACTGAAACATTTCACCTGTCACATTTTAAGATTTGAAAACTTTTTTCATTTTACGTAAGAATCTAAATAATCAATCAGCCACAGGTGACTGCATTATCCCAACCTGGAATGGAGATACACACCGAGACAACTGAGAAGTAACATTTGGCAACGCCACCGACACTAGCCTCACTTTCAAGTGAGGCATTATGCCTCAAAATGACCTCTGTCCTGAGAAAAAAAACAAAAACAATCAGTTTTCCCGAAATCCAAATAATATTTCTTGGAAAACATAAACAGAATAAACTTCCCTCATAAGCCACAAAAAAAGTAAGTAAGTAAAAAGTAAGTAAGTGAAAGTAAGTAATATTTGACATTGTTTTTGCCGATGCGAATTTTATTATAGTAAAATATTGCTTTGGTATACAACTAAATGCGAGGTTGAAGAAAAGATTATCTGCAATACATGTTAATAAAACAGCCACAAGAAAAATGTTCTCGTTAGTATCTGTTGGATTCAAGACAAATTAAAAAGTTAATTATTTCAAGCACATTTACTTTAAATTAAGTTCAAGGCATAATTTTAAATGTATATGTAAAGAAGCCACTTATCAGTAGTGTGATTTTGTGCTTAATTGATAATTAATAAATGTTATAGATATATTTTTGATTTTCAAGAAGGCGAGGGATAGCAATGCGGGTATAGGACACTGACTTTAGACACTTTAGGCAAACTTTTGTCATTATGTTCACAGCAGGGTGTATGCACAGCTAAATTTCTTTTGCATAAGTATCAGCTTACAGTATCCAGATATAAAATACAGTAAAGTGCAGGTAGGTGAGGTGCAAGTGATAGCTATGGAAAACCAGTGGCTAACCACTTTGAGGAGAGGAGCAGGCCACACAGAAGCTGGCGGTCACCACCAACTGCTTTGTTGGGATTCAGGTTTTCAGGTTCTTATTGTTTTGACAATGTCAATGAGCAGGCACTCGCTATTGTGCCTTAGGCGAGATGTTTAAATGCCCCTCCCCCTCCATCATCAGCGATTTACACATGCTCAGAAAAGAAATCGAACAGCATTGTTTTTACCATTGCATTTCATTTTTAAGAGAACACGTCACCCAAATTAAATAAAAAAATATGAAATACCATGTAAATACCCAAACAAAAATATTTAAAAAACCTGTAAATAAGTGAACGAATAATATTAATAGTAATCTATTATAAATTCGACAAGGGATCAATCTTGAGTGAGCATTTACTGATCAGCCAGAGGAGGCTTTGGTATCATCATTTGTCCTGATATTAATTGGGAATTGATTTACATTTGAATCAATGTGTGCTTTTCAATTGTAAGAGATACTAGTAATAACTACTTTTAATATAATTATAATTGATGATGAAGTTTTTCCTGATTTTGTGACGCCTCCTGGAGGTCACGGTGTCCATAGAATTTGCCTAAATTGTTTCATTGTTTTTCACTGGACCATTAAGTATGTACTTTGCACAGTCCGTTCTCCACTTTGGAAATTGAAATTTCACCACTGCAACAACTAAAGGCTATTCTTCTTCAATTGACTTGCAGCTTTTTGTGTAGTACAATTTCAAAGATACTTCTTGTAAAGACTTTCATATTATTTGTTTAGCAAGCAAAAACTGCTTGGTTAGATCTCCTTTTTGATTTAATATGGATAGGAAAAAAACACAGGATGAAGAAGAAATACTTTTCATTTATTGTTATGCCACTGTTTTACTATTTATACAATTACACTGAAAAGACAGGAAAAAATATATTTTTAACAAATTTCCAACATTACTTAATATTTTTTATTTTGCCAGAAAGTCTTGAAAAAACATCTTTGATGAGAGGCATCATTTCTATCATTGTTTCATTCCAGAGAAATAAATTGTAAATTTGGGGGGTTTTGGTCATTCACGCAAAAACTCGCACCCGGGAGGAGTTTAGTGATGCCATGGAGAAATACTTCTGAATGGCTTTCAGGATATTCTGGCCCACAATCAAGCATCACAAGAGGAAGAAGCATTGCACTTTCAATACCGTGTATAGTGAGGGAGAGTGTCGCTGACCCTGAATCAAGACATTGTGGACAAGTGGAGGGAATACTTCGAAGACCTCCTCAATCCCACTGACATGCTTTCGAATGAAGAACCAGAGGCTGGAGACTCGGGGCTCTATTTCTGGTGCTGAAGTCACCAAGGCGTTAAAAAAGCTTGACGGTGGCAGGACCTAAGGGGTGAATAAGATTCACTCTGAGTTCCTCAAGGTTCTGAATGTTGTGGGGTTACCCTGGCTAACAATCCTCTGCAACATTGCATTGACATTGTGGGCAGTGCCTCTGGATAAGCAATCGGGGTGGTGATCCCTGTCCTAAATAAAGGAGGCATCAGAGGGTGTGTTCCAACTACAGGGGATCACACTCCTCAGCCTCCCTGGAAAGGCCTATTTAAAACAGCAGACTACACCCTCAGCAGGGTCCTTGAGGATGCATGGGAGTTTGCCCAACCAGTCTACATGTGTTTTGTGGATTTGGAGAAGGCATTTGACTATGTCCCTTGAGGAGGATTTGGTAACAGATCCCATAATATGGGTCATTCGGTTCCTGTATGACTGGTATCAGAGGCGGTCCACATTTCCGGCACAAATTCGGATTCGTTTACAGTGACGGCTGGACTACACTATGGGACGCTCTTTGTCACTGATTCTTGCTACCCATACAGACAGAATTTCTAGGCGCAGCCAAGGTGTCTAGGGGATCAGGTTTGATGGCCAAATAGGATAGGATAGGATAGGATAGGATAGGATAGGATAGGATAGGATAGGATAGGATAGGATAGGATAGGATAGGATAGGATAGGATAGGATAATACTTTATTGATCCCCATAGGGAAAATTTGGGGGTTGCAGCAGCAACATTAGAAAAAAAAAACAAAAAAAAACAGGAAAGATAAATACACACATATATAAATGCATAGACATATGCACATATGTCATTATGCATGCCCACACACACACGTTTACATACATATATACACACACATACCCATACCTACATATGATATATATACACATATACACAATAAACACATACACATATACGCATACACATATACACATCGATAGCACACACAAGCAAGAATAAATAGATTAAGTGAACCAAAGTGACCCGAGGCGTTGACGAGTGGGTGGCGGACTGATGGGGTGGCGGTAACACAGATGCCCCCCAGGCAGTCAGGGTTGTGTCCCGTCCAGACTGCTGTTATACAGCAGTCCCACCACTGTGCGAGCTTTCCTCACAAGCTTGTTGAGCCTGTTGACCTCAGCAGTCCTGGCACCGCCCCACTAGAACACTATAGCAAAGAAGAGTGATTGAGTCTCTACTTTTTGCAGATGATGGGGTCCTGTTGGCTTCATCAGACTGTGATCTCCAACTTTTATGGCTGCCAGAATGAAAATCAACACCTCCAAATCTGATCCATGGTCCTCAGCTGGACAATGGTGAAGTGCCCTAACCAGGTCATGGATGAAAGCCTACCCTAAATGCAAGAGTTCAGGTATTTCTTGACATCAGGCGAATTGGTGGAGCGTCAGCAGTAATGTGTACTCTGCATCGGTCTGTCGTGGTGAAGAAGGAGCGGAGCCAAAAGGTGAAGCTATCGATTTAATGGTCGATCTACATTTCCACCTTCACCTAAAGGTACCGGCTTTAGGTAGTGACCTGGAAGAACCAAATCATGGATACAAGTGACCAAAATGTGTTTCCTCCGCATAGTGTCTTGGCTTGCACATTCAGGAGGTGCTTAGAGTAGAGCAATTGCTGTACTTTATGAAGAGAAGTCAGATGAGGTGGCTCATTGCCTGGCCGCTCTGGACGCTTCCCTGGTGAGGGGTTCCAGGCATGTCCCACCAGGAGGAAGCCCCGAGGAAGACCCAGGACATACTGGAGGGACTATGCCTCCCAGCTAGCCTGGGAACACCTTGGGAGTCACCTGGAAGAGGTGGAACTTGTGGCCAACTAGAATGTTGTCACCCTAATTCCCATTCTCAGTCATTCCCATTGGTGCATTGTATCAGCAATATAAATTCCACATGAACACTATGACTAACATTAAGTGTCACTGAAAAACTAGATTGAAGTTTAGATTGAGTCTGGAACTAGAAATTGGAGGTGTGATGCTTACTGTTGTTAGTGTCTACGCCCCACAAGTAGGATGTGAGTTACAGGAGAAGCAGAAGTTCTGGAATGAGTTAGATGAAGGGATGCAGAATATCCCAGATATGAGAGAGTGGTAATTGGTGAGGACTTCAATTAACATGTTGGTGTGGGCAATAGAGGTGATGAAGAAGTGATGGGCAGGTTTGGTATCCAGGATAGTAATGCAGAGGGACAGATGGTGGTTCTTTGCAAAAAGGATGGAAATGGCTGGAGTGAATTAGTTTTCCAGAAAAGAAAGGAACATAGGGTAACTTTTAAGAGTGGAGGTAGGAAAACGCAGGTAGACTACATCTTGCATAGATGAGGTCATCTGAAAGAGATGACTGAGTGCAAAGTAGTGGTAGGTGAGAGTGTAGCCAGACAGTAAAGGATGGTGGTTTGTAGGATGACTCTGGTGACAAAGAAGATCAAGAGGACAAAGGTAGAGCAGAGAACAAAGTGATGGAAGCTGAAAAGGGAGAAGTATTGTGTGGTTTTCAGGGAGGAGGTGTGAAAGGCTCTGGGTGGTCAGGGAGAGCTTCCAGATGACTGGACAACTACAGCTAATGTGATCAGGGAGATAGGTAGGTGAGTACTCGGTGTGTCGTCGGGAAGGAAAGTAGATAAGGAGACTTGGTGGTGGAATGAGGAAGTGCAGGAGTGTATACAGAGAAAGTGGTTAGAAAAGAAGAAGTGGGACACTGAGGGGACTGAGGAGAACAGACAGGAGTACTGGGAGATAAAGCTTAAGGTAAAGATAGAGGTAGCAAATGCAAAACAAAGGGCTTATGATGACTTGTATGCTCGGTTGGACAGTAAGGAGGGAGAGAATGATTTATACAGGTTGGCAGAACAGAGAGATAGAGACGGAAAGGATGTACAGCAGGTCCGGATTAATAAGGATAGAGAGGGAAATGTATTGACAGATGCGAGAAGAGTGATGGGTAGATGGAGTACTTTGAAGAGCTGATGAATGAGAAAAATGAAAGAGAGGGAAGAGTAGAAGGTGACTATTGTAGACCACAAAGTAGCAGAGATTAGTAGAAGTGAAGTGAGGAGGGCATTGAAGAGGATGAGGAGTGGAAAGGCAGTTGGTCCCGATGATATAGGAGAGGCAGTGGTAGAGTTTCTGGCTAGATTATTCAACAGGATCTTCGAGAGTGAGAAGATGCCTGAGGAATGGAGAAGAAGTGTGATGGAACCCGTCTTTAAGAATAAGGGGGTGTATAGAACTGCGGTAACCATAGACGGATAAAGTTGATGAGTCATACAATGAAGTTACGGGAAACACTAGTGGAAACTAGACTGAGAGCAGAAGTCAGCATTTTTGAGCAGAAGTTTGGGTTCATGTATGGCTTCAGAAAGAGTACTACAGATGCAGTATTTGCTTTGAGAATGCTAATAGAGAAGTACAGATTAGGTACACCTAGAAAAAGCATACGACAGGGTGCCCAGAGTGGAACTCTGGTATTGTAGGCAGAGAAGTATGTTAGACATGTATGGACAGGACATGTATGCTGGCTGTGAGACAGTGGTGATATGTGCTGTAGGTGTAACAGTTCAAGGTGGTGGTAGGACAGGCTGACAGCATGGACCATGATGTTTGCAGATGACATTGTGATCTGTAGTGAGAGCATGAACTGGTTGAGGAAAATCTTGAGAGGTGGAGGTATGCTCTGGAAAGGAGAGGAATGAAGATTAGTCGCAACAAGACAGAATATACGTGTGTAAATGAGAGGAATGGTGAGGAATGGTGAGGCTACAGGGAGTGGAGAGGCTACAGGGAGTGGAGATCAATGAGTTGGAGGATTTCAAGTACTTAGGGTCAACAATCCAGAGCGCATGAGCACCATCACGGGGTATGGAGAACACCAGCGCTTTGATACCCAAACTTTGTCTTATTCAATAAAATGAGTCCTGTCGTGCCCGGTGTGTGTATTTACAACACAGAATTACCTTGAAGTCAACCCATCAGTCTGTGGAATATTGAAGGTTATCTTGCTATTTCAAAATACACTAAAAATATGAATTTGCATGAAGACATAAGCAGTAAATTCCTAGTATGCCACATTACAAAACATTACAACAATTTATAGGAAAAAATATAATTTCCATTAATTTAGTCTAATTCTTGAATTCAAATGCATCAATTACAGAACATAATTGTGTATGGGTCAAAAAGATCATCTCATTCATTAGGCTAGCGGACACAGGAACCTGCCCAGTGTGATAAAATCTAAAATAAGCAACTGACAGGAGGAACTATGAGGAAGTCTGGAGTTGCAGAGCTATGTAAAAGGGGTCCAGGACAAGCATGAGACAGTGGTGAGGTGTGCCAAAAGTGTGACAGGAGTCCAAGGTGGAGGTGGGACTGCATCATGGACATGAAAAAGAAGTGAAGAAATTGTGCAAGCAGGTTGGAACGGGTGGAGAAGGTGTAAGGTATGATCTGCAACAAAAATATCAGCCAGAATGAAAGGAAAGGTGTAGAAGTCGGTGGTGATGTTTGGTTTACAGACAGTGGCATTGAAGGAAAAGACAGAAAGACAGAAAGTAGAGTTGGAAGTAGCACAAATGAAAATGTTGAGGTTCTCTTTTGGGGTGAGGAGGATGGATAGGATCAGAAATGTGTCTATCAGAGGGACAGCAAATTTTAGTTATTCTGAGATGGTTAGGGTATGTTGAGAAGAGGGGTAGAAGAATGCCAAGCCCAGAACCGCCGGGCAGGCGGCCTAGACCAAGACCAAACAGATGATTACTGGATAGAGTGAAAGAGGACATGAAATCATTTAGTGTGAGAGAAGACGATACAGCGATCAGGGTTACATGGAGGCAGATGACTCACTGTGGCAACTCCTGTAGGGAGCACCTGAAGACAACAAAAGACAGCATTTATGATGTTGAAGGGGAAAATAATCTGTGCATTGTGGAATGTTTTTGTTTTTGTTTCTCGATATTGGTATGTTAGTCTTATTGATAATTATGGTTCCCCTGATCTTCTGCATGGTACATTGTGTCAAACCGGTAAGTAAATTGGTAAGAGGAGGATGGCTGAACCGTGGTAGCTGTTTGTAAGATTGCCCGGCAGGTGCCTAGACTTGACCCTGAGGGGGATCATGAGAATGATGTTTTTAGACTATCCTCCCTTTGTAACAACTTCAACAAACAACTTTGTATCCTTGAGCATTCTAATATATCTACGTGGGTTTATGAGGCAGCCCTCAGTACCACTGACAAGATGAGAGACGTTAAGTTGTAGGAGAGAACCCAAGTGTATTTAGGATAGAAAATAACTTTGGGTTTTGTCTTTGTTCATTTCTTCAACCAATAAATTCTGCTTGCGTCGAACATGCTCTGAGAGAGGTCCAGTCTGTGAGTTATTGATTGAGTTTAGTGTCACATTGAAAATTGACAACTCCGTTGACAGTTTCGTGCGATGACTCAGAGCCTCGAGGGTGAGAATTTTTGTAGAGTAGAGTACAGCGGTAGATTTTCTGGCTACAGCAGTAGAGTTTCTGGCTAGATTATTCAACAGGATCTTAGAGAGAGAGAAGATGCCTGAGGAATGGTGAAGAAGTGTGATGGAACCCGTCTTTAAGAACAAGGGGATGTATAGAATTGCGGTGACAATAGAGGGATAAACTTGATGAAATACAATGAAATTATGGGAAAGAGTAGTGGAACTAGACTGAGAGCAGAAGTCAGTATTTGTGAGCAGCAGTATGGCTTCATGCCTAGAAAGAGTACTACAGATCCAGTATTCGCTTTGAGAATGCTAATAAAGAAGTACAGAGAAGGTCAGAGGGAGCTGCATTGCGCTTTTGTAGACCTAAAAAAAAGCATACGACAGGGTGACGAGAGAGGAACTCTGGTTTTGTATGAGGAAGTCTGGAGTAGCAGAGAAGTATGTCAGACTGGTCCAGGACATGTATGCTGGTTGTGAGACAGTGGTGAAGTGTGCTGTAGGTGAAACAGAGAAGTTCAAGGTGGGGGGGGGACTTCATCAGGGATCAGGTCTGAGCCCCTTCTTGTTTGCAGTGGTGATGGACAGGCTGACAGATGAGGCTAGACAGGAATCTCCATGGACCATGATGTTTGCAGATGATATTGTGATCTGTAGTGAGAGCATGAACAGGTTGAGGAAAATCTAGAGAGGTGGAGGTATGCTCTGGAAAGGAGAGGAATGAAGATTAGTCGCAGCAAGACAGAATATATGTGTGTAAATGAGAGGAACCTGGGTGATATGGTGAGGCTACAGGGAGTGGAGATCAAGAAGTTGGAGGATTTCAAGTACTTAGGGTCAACAGTCCAGAGCAATGGAGAGTGTGGGAAAGAGGTAAAGAAAGGGGTTCTGGCAGGTTGGAATGGGTGGAGAAAAGTGTCAGAAGTACAATGTGATAGAAGAATACCATCCAGATTGAAAGGAAAGGTTTACAAAACAGTGGTGAGACCAGCGATGCTGTATGATGTGGAGACAGTGCCACTGAGCAAATTACAGGAGGCAGAGCTGGAGGTAGCAGAGATGAAGATGTTGAGGTTCTCTTTGGAAGTGATGAGGATGGATAGGATACGGAGTAATCGCTCTGTTTCCCGTGCCATCGCCCATTCTTGCTCCTCTGTTTGATGTGCCATCCCAGGGCCAGCTGTTCACTTGCTGCCAGAACCCTAGTGGAGGTCAGAGACCTTCCGATGCTGATGCCGCAACTCCGCACCCAGCTGCTCACCAGTGGACGGAAATCTCCCGACACCTCAGCCCAGCGGTTCGTCTGCTGCGAGGACCGCTGGGGATGCTGGAGTTCTCCCATTGCCGACCCCGCAACCCTGTTATCAGTAATTTTACTCTGCAATTGGACTCAAAGTAAACTTGCCTTTGGTGAAGACGATCTGTTTTGGTGCAGAGTCTTGTGTCTGTGTGTGGGTCCGACAACAAAACGGTAACAACTTTGGGTAGTGCTTGCACTTAAACTTACTAAATGGGAGGAATAAGCTCAAGGATGTGATGATACTTGAATGTCTTTTCTTTGATACGCAAAAATTTACTCCAGTCCTCTGGTATTGCTGATTTTTCTTTTCTTTTTGAAGTTGTTTTTATATATTTGAATGCGGTCTGGCTGCTTTAGAAAATAAATATGCCAAACATAAAATGAAAGTGCATGTATGTAGCTGCATTCTTATTTGAACTAACCTATGCAAATTTAAGTACTAGTTGCAGCATTGAGATATTGTAGGCTACAACAGGACTTATGAGACCTTATTGGTATATGATGCCATCCAGAGGAATGAACTGCCAACTATGCAATTTTAGACAGAATCTTTCGGCTTTGCAAACCTTTTTTGGGATAACAAGTTTTGCAAAAGCCAAAAGATTGTTTGGTTCAAATAGTGACAATCAACTTCAGTTTATAAAAACGTTATCATTTTCCCAAGGCCTTATTTATGACTAATATTTTAAGGTATATTTCTTACAAAAGAGCACAACTGAGTATTTCTGATGACAGACCATCTCTAACACATAACCCCTTTCATTAGCTCAAGTATATACACTAATATTCTGACAGCACCCCTTATTCAGATCAGACCTTGTTGCCTAGTTACGCCTTCCGGAGTGGCCCAAGGGGCAGGGACAAGGCACTTGGCTTTGACTGTACAGTAATTGCAGCGTATGTGTTTATATACATGTTTCTAGGCCCTCCAGATGTTTTGTGTATCTGCCTGTGTGTGTGTGTGTGTGTGTGTGTGTGTGTGTGTGTGTGTGTGTGTGTGTGTGTGTGTGTGTGTGTATGTGCGCATGTGTGCGTATGTATATGTGTGTGCTTACTTTTTTTTTTTGTAGATTACATCCTAAAAAAAAAAAAAAAACAGCCACCCAAGCAGAATGTAATGTCTGAATTTTCAACTGTTAATGTTTGGTTATTTCTTTTAATATAGGTCATTGATAGGTAAACGCAAAAGGGGGCTTATTCAGTATGTGTTACAACGAAATGATGATGTGATGTTCGAATATACAGGAAACCATTTTAAAGCCTATATATTTTTCACACAGGTTCAGACTGCTTCATTTGTGAATTTGGTGTTCAAATTCTATGTTCCTTGAGTCAGCTTCTGCAGCCACAGAGCAGACTGCCAAGGTACCCCACTTCAGCCACCACCTGGCTCACATCACACCCATCCCCCTTGGGCGCTCCTATGGGTGGTGCACCCTAGGGAAGGGAAACCTTTGTTGTCTTTCAAGGCTGAGCTTGGCCGAGGCCCGGGGTCGGGGCTCGATGGCGAGCGCCTGGCGGCTCTAAGGAGGGTCCCTGGTGACCCGTGTCCGGGCAAGGGAATATTCTAAGGCACAGCCAGGGTTTTGAAGGGATCCGGTTTAGTGGCCTCAGAATTTGGTCTCTGCTTTTTTGCAGATGATGTGGTTCTGTTGGCAGCATCTGACGGTGAACTCCAGCTCTTGCTGGAACAGTTTGCAGCGAAATGTGAGGCGGCTGGCATGAGGATAAGCACCTCCAAATCCGAGACCAAGGTTCTCAGCTGGAAGTAGGTGAAATGCCCACTTCAGGTCTGGGAAGAGGTACTGCCTCAAGTGGAGAAGTTCAAGTATATTGCAGTCTTGTTCAAGAGCGGGTTAGGGATGGAGTTGAAGATCGACAGGTGGATTGGTGCGGTGTCAGCAATGATTGAGACTCTGTCTTGGTGTCTTGGTGAAGAAGGAGCTGAGACAAAAAGTGAAGCTCTCAATTTACCGGTCAATCTACATTCCTCCCCTCCCAAAGTGGCCATGGGGAGGGAAGTCTGGGCCTGTGTCTATTTTGACTGCTGCCCCCACGGCCTGACTCCGTACACGCGGTAAAAGACGGACGGATGGATGGTGTTCAAATTCTTATTTTCACTACCTGAAATCTAACAATGTTTAAATCTACATAAACCTCGAGAAACATCAGATATTTCTTTGCATTGATGTAACTTTATCAATGTGCCTTACATGGCACAGCCTTGAAGTGCTGTTATGCATTTCCCCTGTGAGCCAGGGGCATATGCTCATTGAGCTGATCTCTTATGATCAATTCTACACTTGAAACAGGTTATGACTATAGGATTGTAGTCAAACTTGATGAAACCTCATTTGCACATTAATACAACTTTGTTTAATGCGATGACTTCACATGCAACATAATTTGGAAAATAACCATCATATGGGTCACAGAGACTGTATAATGTTCCAGACTGTTACATAGGCAACATTCACTCAAAGATTACCGACAGTCATGTCATGTCCTCTTTCACTACATTAATAAATCTTCTCTTTGGTCTTCCTCTTGACCTCCTGCCAGGCAGTTCCAACCCCAGGATCCTTCTAAGAAAAAAATCACTATCCCTCCTCTGTACATGACCGAATAATCTCAGTCTGGCTTCTCTGACCTTCTCTCCAAAACATCTAACGTGCACTGTCCCTCTGACAGACTCACTCCTGATCCAATCCATCCTTGTTACTCCAAAGATAACCTCAGCATTTGCATCTTTGCTACCTCCAGCTCCTGCTTCCTGTTTTTTCTTCAATGTCACTGTCTCCAAACCGTACAACAGAGGTGTACAAGATAGGTTACACCTATCTTGTACACCTCTCCTTTCATTCTGTCTGACACTCTTTTATCACACAATACCCCTAACACATTTTTTGCCCATTCCAAAATGCTTGAAACCATTTCTTCACCTCTTTTCCACACTCTCCATTACTCTGGAGATTCTCGACAATAAGCACCTAAAGGGATCCCAAGACGGTACTATCCTATTTGATCAATATTTGTACCAGCTACATAAAAGAATAACAAAATCTCTCAACATATCTTAGCTTGTATGAAATAGTCCAAAAATGTTTCACTCATAGGCCGCTATTGTCGTTTACGTTGCAATGCTGTCTCAGTAGTGACGTCATGAGGTTGAACTGAGCTCGGACCCATTCATTTTACCCTACGGTGCAAAAACATATCATCTGTGCAACCCTTCCCATTTAAACCCGAGAGAGATGTGAGCGAGAAGAGGAACATTGCAGACAGAAGTCAAAATGAGCTTCAAAATGAAGATGAAGAGGCAAGAATCAGCAAAAGTTGCTGGTCTGCGTGCAGCAACTGCGTTGCTATGCTAACAGAGAAGGAGAGAGAGAGAGCACCTGTTGTAAAGAGCTCCACTTTCTGTTATGGGCGGTTCACTGTAGACTTACAGACTGCTGTGCTGATGGACCGGGGAGACCGTCGTCAGCTTCCTCCATCGTCGTGCTGGTGGCCGCTCTTTTGCCATCAGATTCTAATTCTGCAGTAGTGGGTTGATGATACCCTCACAGGAGAAAATCCAGCATCTCCTGTCCGTGGCGTTTCTTTGTGGGGCATCATAATGTTCAGCTTTAGGTTCGGTTTAAAACTAGCAGCAATGATGAAGTCTTTCGGCAGCTTAGGTCAGCTAAATGTATCAAATGCATCCGGAGAAAACTATCGAGAACACAGCTGCAGATCCTGAGGAAGTTGTGTACGCCCACAAGCAATTTTCCACTCCTTTCTTCTCTTCTTGTTCCATGTGTAGATAAGCATCAGTCCCCTTGTTACCCCTGGGCCAGAAATTGCACCCAAAAGCATCACACTGTGGCATTATTACCGTACATATTGTACTGTTCCGAGCATATACATCATCAACCCATCATGCATTGCGCTAGTAAAATGATGGCTGCGCAAATAGATTAAAATATGTGTCATAAATTGTGACTTTTATGGGAATAAGAAGTCTGTTTAGACAACACATTCTAGTATGAGACCAACATTAAAGCATGTGTATGGCACTGAATCCTCTCAGGTGGGCTTCCCTTTGAAGTCTTCTTTATCCCCACTCTCTGTAGCCTCAGCATTACACCTGGGTCCCTCTCATTGCTTGCTGCTTTTCAAGGGCATACCTCCACCTCTCTGCTGTCACAACAGATCTACAGATCACAATGTCATCTGCAAACATCATGGTCCATGGAGATGCCTGTCTAACCTCATCTGTAAGCCTGTCCATTACCATTGCAAATATGAAAGGGCTCAGAGCTGATCCCAGACGTCCTCCCACCTCTACCTTGAAGGTCTCTATCACACCTAAAGCACACCTCACCGCTGTCTCACAGCTTGCATGCATGTCCTGCACCAGTCTACATACTTCTCTGCCACTCCAGACTTCCTCATACAAGACCGTAGTTAATTTCTTGGCACCCCTGTCGTATGCTTTATCTAGATCTACAAGGGAAAATGCAGCTCCCTCTAACCTTCTTTGTACTTCTCTACCAGCATGCTTAAAGCAAATACCGCAACTGTAGCTGACTTTTTCTTGGCATGAAACTATATTGCTGCGCAAAAACGCTGACTTCTGCTCTCAGTCTAGTTTCCACTTCTCTTTCCCATAACTTCATTGTATGGCTCACCAACTTTATCCGTTTATAGTTACCGCAATTCAGTGCATCTCCCTTATTCTTAAAAATGGGCAACATCACACTTCTTCTCCATTCCTCAGGCATCCTCTCACTCCCTACCGTCCTTCTCCGCATCCTGTCAACCAACTCTAGCTTTCCCTGTCATTGTCCCAATATTCAAGATCCCGACTCTAAGTCCCAGTCTCTTGCCTTTTCTCTTCTCTCTCTGCTTTTGAACATGCAATCCTCCTCTCCTTCTTCGAGCCACCGCGGCCAAATTTCCAGTGGCACCCTGTAGGTTATCGGCACTTGGGCGCCAACCGATCCAGTGAAGAAGTCATAGGTTTGATTCGCATAGTTGTTTTTTTAAGTTTTACGTCATCTCCCCCTACCTTCCTCCCCGCTGCATTTATCTAGGCTTTGGACCGGCTCATATAGACACTGGCTTGTGCCAACCTGAGGCTGCATCAAAATGGATAAATAAATCAATGAATAAATTAGCATTATATGAAATGAAATAATTATGCGCGCACACACACACACAGACACACACACACACACACACACACACACACACACACACACACACACACACACACACACACACACACACATATATATATGTGTAATAAATAAAATCAACTGTTTTCTCCATCAGGCCATAGGTAACGATTAAATAGACTATGTTATGGTAAATTATAACTAAATGTGGTGTTTATCTCGTGCTAAAAAAATCGCGTTTATCACTTGTCACGTTTGCATGTCACTCGGAAATTGACGTTACCACTGTTTTCCCTCTTTCTTCTTACACAACAGTGCACAGTGGAATCAAAAGCGCGAGCACGCCTCCTTTCACTCGCCCCCCCCCAACAACACAAGTCACCTCCCTCCATTCTCGCTCTCACACCAACTTGACTCCTTATGACGCCTCCCCCACTCGATCGGGTATGACGGGAAATGAAGTTTAAACTGCCCGATCTTATTCGGGAAGGCGAGGCTTCATCAAAATACAACTCCCATCCTGACCCTCGTACGCCAAACCCCGTCGTCCTATCTGAATATGTGGGAGGAGCACGTCCGCCCACAAAAGCCACAGCTATCTCCCCGTATCTTCCCCTTATAAATCAATTGTGCACGAAATAAGGAAAACACGCGTAAAATACAAATACTGTGACGCTTTGTTTTCGGTGCACGACGGACGGCGAGGAGGTGTCCTCGCGTTGTGCGACGCTAGAAGCGGCGGCGGCAAGCAGAGAAGAGGGTGTTGTCCTGATGCTTAAATTGGAGTGGGTGGGCCTCTACAGTCACATTGCCAACCCCGCCGCGGATATTACTTTGACAAGCGATAGTTTTGTCGTTTATGGACTGTTGCTTCGGTAAAGGAGACATACGACTGGGCTGTTGGGGGCTGACGGCCCGAGAACGGTTGGTCTGTTCTCCGCTCTTTCCGTTATTCCGGGCCGCTTGATTGTGCCTGCTTTGGCACCGCCCTTCCTGGCCGGTGGGTGGTTTCGTGAAACGGGGAATCCGCTACGGCCCAGAGCCGATCATATAGGCCGTCCTCTGCCTCTACCCGACCGGCCTTCCACCGTGAACTACTCCCTCTTCCTCTTGGTATATTAATGCGTTATGAGTGGTAGGTACCCTCCCCCTCTTCATCTCCACCCCCTCCCTCGGCTGACAGATAGGAGGCTGCCAGTCTCCTCAGTATGTTTGAACAGGTTACTGTTTTGTCCTCTTGCCTATTAATCACCATCGCCGTGCCTGCTGCTGCCATTATTATCGAGTTTAAGCCAGCTTATTTGCCAGTAACTCCCCATCATCACCCTTCTCAAATCAGACATTCTAAGAGATCACAACTGCTATTACTCATGACATTTAAACCTCCTCTTGCAGACTCCAAGAAGGAATCATCTGGAACAGAAGGAGGGAAAGCATCAAAAAAGGGGAAAGGGTCTGGATCTCAGGTACTATGAGCAATAAAAGTTTAGTATAGATCTTTACTTTTGCTTTGCTTGTAGGCAAAAAAAATGTACTCCCTCCTCCCTTCTTCCCAGCCAGCCAGACACCTCTGGGGGCGTTTCTCTAGTGAATTCCACTTCCTGCTTCTGTGCAGCCTTACTGAGAGCCAGCCCAGAGCCCGATGAATAGATTTATATGGTTGCCACACTTCAGCCACTGTACTTTTGAACAGTGTGTTTGAATCAGGATTTTTTTTCGTCTTTATTTTGCTACTATTGGATTCACCTTAAAAGACTTGCAGCTTGGTATGTGGTTCTACAACTGTCGGACTTTTCTTTTCTCAGCTTTGTTTGATTATTTTGGACATCTTGGATATTATTATCAGCCAGGCAGTTATCCTTAAAGCTGTGCTTTGTTAATACATTTGTGCAACAAGCATTGCCGCTTTGTCATTTTCCATGCTATTTAGTTGAAAATCAAGGCTGTTGCTCTGGTGTTCAGAGATGTTATGGCTGCGACCTAGTTCCTTTGAAAGAAAGGAGAGGCAGAGAAGGCAGCATTTTCCTCCAGTGTTCTGAGAAAAGAGAAATGTGGTTCTCGCACACCCACCCACTCAATTCCTGTAATACTGCCCACTTTCACTGACAGCTCTTTCAATTTTTCTTCTAGCTTTTCATTTTTTCCACACTATATTATTTATTTGTTCTACTTTACTATTTTCTCCGCAGGTTTTACATTGTTTACGTGTTTGTATGCATAATCATACAAGCCTCTGTCATTGTTTTTAATTGTTTTTATTTAACGTACATGTTGCACTTCATTGTTTTAGTATGCATAGGGCCCCTGCACGTGTTTCTGTTTCTGTCTCACTGAGTCGTCTCCTCTTCCTCCTTTGCTTGTTCAACCATTTTTCTCCCTACGTTCCTCTGGGCCCCCCCCCCCCCCCCACCCCCCTCTTTCTGTCTCCTCTAGGATTCCTCTCAGCCCTCTCCATTGGCTCTGCTCGCAGCCACCTGCAGTAAGATCGGAGGGCAGGTGGGAGTTGAGGGGGCACAGGCCGGGGCACAACAGGTCCAGCTCCAAGCAGGTCAACTTCAGGTTCAAGCAGGTCAGCTCCAGGGCCAGATAGTGGTGGACACATCTGGAGGCCAGGCTCTGGCCCCTCAGCAGCTGGAGCTGCTCCCAGCTCAATTCACAAGAAACGGTTGGCAAATCTTAACAGCAGCACCTACTATGGCCAAGGAGAATGCCAATCAGCCTGTTGCTGTGACAGTGGCATCTACCCTGGCTAATGACAGTTTATCTGGTGGGCGCAAGGTCAAGGAGGTATGGGCAACAGTGGCTTTGTCCCTGTGTTCTTGTTGTTTGTTGTTTTGTTGTTTGTTTATCAATGTTTTTTTGAGATAAGATAATACTTTATTGATCCCCATAGGGGAAATTTGGGTGTTGCAGCAGCAACATTAGAGGGAAAAAACAAAACAAAACAGGAAAGATAAATACACACATATGACAGTGCAAACACATATGCATATGCACATAAGTCACCATACATTCCACACACACACGTATACATACATTTTTACACACATACCCATACCTACATAAACATGTATATATTCACATATACACAATATACACAATATACACATATACATATATACATACACATTTGCACATAGATAGCAAAAAATAGCGCAAAATCGATAGCACTCATAACTGCTTTGTTTGTGCTCTCTTGTCGGGTAGGTGAAGGCAGTCGGTGGTCCCAACAGCGTTGCAGCTAGTCAGCAACAGCAGTTCCAGATAATTCAAGTTCAGAACTTGCCTAATACTGGCAGTGGGGTCCAGTATCAGGTCATCCCTCACCTACAGACTGCGGATGGACAGCAGATCCATATCAACCCTGCTCAGTCGGCATCCATAAGCACCCTACCTGAGCAAGTCCAGCTCATCCAAAACCCGAGCCCAGGGCAAACCCAGACAATTCTCCAGCCAGCAAACCAGCCGGCCATCCTAACAAGTACAGCCAATCAGTCAGTTCCAATGCAGATTCGCCCAGCTCAATCTTTTCCTCTACAGCTGCAGACTCTTCAGGGCTCCCAGGCTCCCGTAATGACTACAGTACCCATACACCTCAGCGGAATGACCCTAGCTTTGCCTGTGATCAATAATGTTGGCGGTAGTGGCGTTGTGCAACTTATTCAGTCAGCTGATGGCTCATTTTCTGTTGCCAACGGCGGCCAGCTGATGACAACGGGAGTGTCTGGGGCAACACCTGTTCTGGCACCGACTAGCTCAACGCCACCAGTTGCTGAAAGTGACAGCATATCTGAGGGGACACAAGTGGTTTCTGCTGGATCTGAAGTTGGAACACCTGACAACCAAACACAAAGCGGTGAGCTAGACTCTCAAAGCCAGAATCTGAATGGTTTGCAGAGCCAGACGGATACAACGGGAGCTATTCAGCAGGTGATTGTGGGCCAAGTTGGACATCAGTTGATCCAGCTGCAACCACAGGCTCAAAGTCAGGCTCAAGCCCAGGGTCAGCAGCAACCTCAACATATTCAGACTCTTCAGCTTGCCCCAGGACAAACACTGCAGCCTATCCAGGCATTCCAGAATCCTGCCCAGGTCATTATACGCACACCCATCCTGTCCCCATCTGGGCAGATCACCTGGCAGGCACTGCAATTACCCAGTGGGGTCTCCATGCAGGGTGGCCTAGGAACAGCAATGCCACAGCAGCTCACACTGGCCCCCTTGGCAGGTGGTACAACAACAGGAAGTGGAGGGCTTGTCTCCTTAAGTGGAGCTCCCCTGACACTGAGTGCAGCACAGATCAACCCAGGGTCGGGGGTACCAACAGTCAGCATTGCAGGGCTGGGAAGTGCCGGGGTTCAGGTTCAAGGTGTGCCCCTCACCATTGCTAGTCTACAGGGTAAGGTGTGCGAGGACTGTATGTGAAGGCTTTGTGATTTTTTTTATAATAGCGGAGTTCCATCAAATCGATTACATTTTTTTTTACAAAAGGCGTTATTTTTGGCCAGTAATAATGTAATTGTTATGTATCTTTACATTTAGAAATTGCTTTTAATTTGAATTAAAATACAAAAGTGAGACAGAAAGAGAATTATTTCTAAATTAAACAGATAATAAAAAATAAGGATAAGCCATCCCATAAAAATTGCTTTTCACTTTAATAAAGAAGAGGATAGTTGAACCAAATTAATGTGTCCAACTGTGTTGCACTAAACAGGAGACCACATATTTGTGTTTTTCAGCTAACATGTAATGAAGAGCCATTGTCTTTCTCAGCTTAATTTTATGTTCAGTATAGCTGGTAACGGTTCCAGACCTCTTCTGTTCCTTCCAGTTGTACCCATCAGGGATCGCTACAGCAAGTCACCTACCTCCATCTACCCCTTTCCTCTATATCCTCTTCTCTTACACCAGCTAACTTCATGTCAAAAGCAACTTACTTTTACTTGATCCATTACCTACAGAATATTATGGTTGTAACTATGATAAAATGGCTACAGTCTGCCTTAAACAGGAGTCACATCAAGAGCGATGAGAAAATTTGTGGATGTGGGGATGGAGGACAAGCGGTTTGTGGGTGTGCGAGAAGAAGATGCAAAGGGCAGGACAAAATGGAAAAAGATGATCTGCTGTTGCAGAAGAAGTCAAAAGAAGAAGATGATATTACTATCCATTATTACCATGAACAAGAGTATTTTTCCATGTTCATCCATTGTTAACACCGTGACAATATGTTACAAAAGGGACCTGCTGCGTTTCAGTCTATGACATAGCTGGTGTGGTCCACATCTGTATATCTTTGCTGTCGTCTTGAAGTCTATCAGCATTGTCGTTTAGTAAGCCTGTTCAGCCCTGTATTAACATATTACCCAACAGATCATTTTAGTTTTGTTTTTGAAGACTTGGTGATAGAGGTTGTGATTTTTACCATCAGGTCAGCCACAGTGTCAAGATGGAGTAAAAGTACAGTCTTCTCCTGTGACAGTCACCGTGGGCAGCGTAGCAACAGGTTCATCAATGAGTCCTGACCAGCTTGGATCCGTTCAGACCTCTTCAGACCAGGAAGGACAGCCCAGCAAGAGGCTTCGACGTGTTGCATGCTCCTGTCCGAATTGCAGGGATGGAGAGTCAAGGTATGAACATGTCTCGAATTACAGATAACTGATTGAGAGGGAAAAACCTTTAAGCAGCACCGATTTTTTTTTTGACAGGGTTGGAGTATGTCATGTACAAAAGTTTATATGTCTATACTAGTTTACAAGTTATTTTTTATTGTCATTCAAGTTTTCATTGAGCGTTGGTTTTTAGAGCATAGCATATCAATTTAGTGTTTGAAAAATGTCAGCACATAACCATAAAACCAGATATATCAAATTATACGATATCAAATGTCCATATATCCTCACGAAGGTGGCTGAAAGGGTGAATCTCCCTCTCCCCATGTTATTGACTCTCATTCCATCTTATTATGTAATCAAAAGTTTCTTTGTCGTCATTTGACCTAACTATCATAAACTTATTCGAGCTGTTGTCAGTCATCAGCTCAATCCGATTGTTCATTCTGGCCACGTCCCACTCCTCTAGGTGTGAAGATTAACTGCAGATTTATGAATGAACCACAATTATAACCCAAAGCTAACCCAAATTCTGGTTAAGATATCCCTGGTGGTAATTGTGATCTTTCTCCCGAAAAAACAAAATTGAGGAATTTTAGGCATTGCTTCTTAACACCATTCAGTGAGTTTTCCAGTAAAATCTTTCCATAAGGAAAGAACCATAGGACTTTCCAAAAAGGGTACAATGGTTCCCGTGTCTATGTTGCATTTCCAACACTTGTTGTCATGACATGTTCCATCTCAAGCCCACTTTATGAAGTCCAGGTAGTGTGTGGTTTTATCATGGAAACAAATTATAATGTGTCTATGTACCTTGGAGATTTAATATTGACAGCCTTGTATTTGTTATGTTTTCAAATGTGTCTGTCAGGGCCACATCTGGCCCGTGAATGAATTAATTTTATACTGGAAGATAATGTTCAATTACTATTAGAGCTGGCCGGTATATTGCGTACACCACCATGATACTACAAGTCCAACAATGCACCAGTACGTCAAGCATAGGCCCGCGACCACAATTCCGCATGTCACTTGTTCATCTGCAACCTTTTGTAGCTACTCACCTGTGTCAACTACCTCTCTCCCCCCAAAAATGTCAAAATGAAAGGTGGACTTTGAAAACGAGGGTTTTCAAGACAGGTGGGAGGCAGAGTGTATGTCTGCTGATATCAAGGGAAAAGGTGTGTCTTCTGTGCTGAGACAGTGTGGATGTAATGAAAGACTAGTGATGAGCTATTGAGCATCACAGAGCTGCAAACTGAGCTTTAATGTGCTTTCAGTTTCATTTTTCTTTTTTTTTTCTTGCTGCTACAGAACATTTGATTTTTCTTTGAACAAAATTCATTTTTGTTGTTTTACTGTAGAAAAAATGTTTTAGAACCATAAGAAATGTCTGCAAACAATGTTATTTATTTTTATTATTTTAACTTTTATTATGGGTCATAACTTTTTACGCTTTGTTCGTTCCAGGTTCAATTTGCGCAATCATGTCATTTCATTAAGTTTTCAAAAAACATCCAACATGTCTGGCCCTCGACCTGGACCAATTTTTTATTTTGGCCCACTGTGTATGTACACTGTGAGTTTGACACCCCTATTCAAGGGCAATAGCCCATAGTCCATAGGCAGGAGGCTTGTAGCCTCGCTGCTGTTCCGACCATTTTGCCATACTATTAAATAATCGTGGGAGAGCTATGGGGCCAGTGGTGGCTCTCCATTGTATTTGACCTGCTTAGCTGCTATCTAAAGCAAAGCCACAGTACTCGGAGTGGATCAAGGGTGCCATATGTTGGTTGACGGTGCTACATGCAGACTCCAGGAGGCAGTGTTTGCAGAGGCTTGTGAGCTGCTTGATCTGTGAGAGCAATAACAAATTCTGCCATCTGCAAATGGGTTGGATTATACTTAAGGATATGCAGGGGAAAGTATTTGTGAGTGGGACTTTTGTTTAAAACAGGGGTCATCAACCTTTTTGAAACTTTTTGTGCTTTTTGTGTACAGATAAATGCAAAGGGCTACCAGTGTGATAGGCACTCCTGAAATAACTAATTCGCTCATTTTCTGTTTAATTATATGTTATTATTAATAGTTCATGATATTCATCTGTGTAAAGGCTCTGATCCTATTAATGATTTCTAAAAATAACAATCAAAAATGATTTGGGGGGCAGCATGGCGCAGGAGGTAGAGCGATCATCTTTGGAACCAGACCTTTCTGGTTCGATTCCCAGCTCCTCCAAGTGTGTCTTAGTGTTGCTGAGCAAGACGCTGAACCCCTAACTGCTCCCCTGGCGCTGCTAGACAGCATGCCAACTGCTCATGGTTCATCCATGATGGGTTCAATGCAGTGAACGAATTTCCCCACGAGGGATTAATAAAGTATACATTATTATCATTATTTTATTAAGAACATATATATACAAATATCAATATGTATCAATATGCAACACTATATTTCTATAAATCTATAAAGTGTTTACATTTCTAAATGATCATTTCTACAACTTTCTAGGAAATCACAATGTCCCACTTTTGCGAGCCACTGACAATATTTTAACAAATCACGCACTACTTTGCACCATGCTTGCACAAATTGTCAATTATGTAGCATACAAAATTATCACATGTTCCAGTGTAACAAGATGTGTTGAACTGAAAAGATCAACAAGGCTACATTGACATACACCCATTATTTAGGCCCTAAATAATGAGTGTGTGTCCAACACTGTCCGGTTGATATTTCAGCTTTACTTCAATAGTAAAAAAAAATATAGCTTTTGCAAAAACCTTTATTTGCTAATGTAGCTGCAGTGGTGGCTCCTGCAATAAAGAGCCCCCCTGTGTACACGATAGGGGGACCAGCTTGACAGCATTGCTGCTTCTTTTTTCTTGCGGAGCCATCTTAGATTAGAACTGAATTGCCTTTTATTGTCATTGCATTTCAAAAACACAGCAAAATTGTAATGCCGCTCCATGGTGTAGGACACAAAAACAAAAGAGGAAGGTAAAATACAATAATATGCTACACGATATTATGAAAAATAAGGAATAAAAGCGATGCAATGAAGTGAGATGTGCAACTGGAGCAATTGGTAATATACCTGTAAACAGGCTTTTGTAAATATTCCGAGATGAGGTATATTGCACTTGTCAACTACATACTTGACTAGGCATGTAGCTATCAATAAAAAACAATAAACAATATACTGCAAGTAATTGCACTTGAATGACGTCGGGAAAATAAGTCTTGAGGTGTGTGGCGTGGTTCGTTATGTGGGGATTTGTTTGTGGTGGTTGAGTGTTGTGATGGCTTTGGGAAAGAAGCTATCTCCGAGTATTTGTGCAGCTTTTGTGTGCCCTGTACCAGTGGCCAGAGAGAAGCAGTTCAAACAGGTGGTTGCCAGGATGGGAATTGTCCTTGATGATGTTTTTTACGCTGCTGAGGTAGCGAGAGCTGGCAATGTCCTCTATACTAGATAGACAGCGGCCCAAGATATTTTGGGCTGTGTTCATCACTCTGCAGTGCTCTCCTGTCAACTACCTTGCATCCATCTTATCACACTGTCATGCAGTATGTCAGGATACTCTCGATGGCTGCTCGATAGAAGATCACAAGCAGCTTCTTGTCCAGGCTGGTTTTCCTGAGCGCCCTCAGGAAGTGGAGTACCTGCTGGGCCTTCTTCACCCCTGCTGGCATGTTGAAAAGACATGTCAGTGAGCTACCAATAATGTCCTGTAAATGAACAGTCATTCGAGAAACGCGTACAATGGCTGACTCGTCGACATGCCCAAATGCTTGCATTAAAGTGGGTTGCTTTGGTTTAACACAAGCTGATGAATCTAGAACTGCAACATGTAGAATCTCTCTGCTTTGGCAGATTGTATACACGTTATAATCCTTCTCAATGTAATATGAAACATTTTTTAACTTTATTTATCAATATTGTCATTTTCAAATTTACACGAAGGCAAGTGCGATATAAAAGAGAATAGCAACACAAAAAAAAATTGCAGCTCACTGGTAAGTGGCGCTATGGTGAGCTATTTTTAGAACAGGCCTGAGGGTGACTTGTGGTGCTTGTGGGCAACATGTTGGTGACCCCTGATTTAGAAGAATGAAGTGTCCTAATTATCCCTGGGTGTTTTTAACTCCTAAATCTCAATACTAGATCTTTCATGGATTGCCGAGGAAGTATTACAGCAATGTTTGCCAGCAACCCATTCGTATAGTGAAAAAGATCATGTCCTCCATACTGGAGCATAAACGTTGCATAGGGTCGACATGCATGTCTCTCAATTTTCAAGTTGTTTGAATGGAACAATTTGATTTTTTTTATCAACCATGTTTACTCCTGCTTACAGCATTTCTTATTATTATGTTAGTGATGGATTACTTGCCAAACCTAATCTCTTTTCATCTTAACTGCCTCCAGATTTGCAAGATGAATCTCCAGGATAAATGCCAATAGGTCTGTAGAGATTTTAGACTGCTTAAACATTTACTCCTCTTTGCACCTCGATTATTTAGATCCGATTGTTGTAAAGTACTGAGATATCAGTCACTGAAATATTAGCCTTTATGAAATACAAGGGGACTGAATCTAGAGGTAAATGTGAAAAACTGAAGACATATCTCTTTCCAGAAAACATTTCCCAGTCTCTCATAATAATCTACTGACTTAGTCAGTCTGAGTCTGAGCAGTTCTATGTAGAATCTTCATGATGTGAAGTAAATAGTCTCTACTAAACATGACACATCTGTGGTAAACGTTGAATACACAACCAAGACTTTCTTGGAAGGGGAAGTTGGAATCATTATGAGCATATTTTTTATTAGTTTTTCCTTGTTGATCCGTCCCTCTCCAAACCCATCCATGGTATTCTTCAGAATCCTCAGCCGATTCATAGATTAAGTAATAAAGTCAAAATTTATGCTGACATGGATTTAGTCTGTCAAACTACGGGCCAGAAAGTTCATGTTTCAAATGGTTTGTGCATTTGAATCCCCCTCAGTCAAATGTGAAAGCAGATGCTACTAAAATTGCATAATGACAAAAAGTTAATCTAGCACCATTGGTAATGTAATGCATGAAGAAGTCTAATATGGTATATTTGTCTCAATGAATATGCAATATTGAGCATTTTTAACTCAGATCAGATACTTTGAGATACTAAGACAAAAATGCTTGTACATTGATTTGGCACATGCACTGTGATTTACCATTAAACTTATTACAGTCGTAGTAATTGTCTATGTAAAATAATATTTTTACAAGAGCAGATGGTAATCAGGATGTGTTGTCCCCAGATGGCTGCTGGTTGCTTATGTATGAGGAGACACTGGCACAAATAAGAGTATATAGATTTTTTTTCTAATTTATTTACCTGTGCTTTAACATGAACCCCTCTTTTATTTGCCTGTAACCTTATATTTCACAGTCTTCTCTCACTGCCCTATGTTGTTCTCCTTGTTTTACCAAAAGCACTGATTTCTCACTAACGTAACAGGTATTACTCAAAAAGGTTTTATTAATTTATTTTTTTACCTGGACGCATGTTTGTTTGTGTCATTTACTAACCCGCTAATTCAGTACACTCCTTTTTTATTTGGCACTTGCAGTCATTCTGCTATCTAACCAAACTCTTCAGGCCTGAAACTATTAAAGCATGTATGCCAGCCTTTGAATACCACCATGCTTTTTACCTGTTGTCATTTATGCAATTATGTTTGTTGATTCATGACAAAACACATTTCAACCAAACAGGAAATCTGAAGCTGAACATCCCAATGTCTTTATTTATGATTACAGTAAACCTTGCCAATGTACACTTTTGTTGATTCAATTTTAACTCCTGAATTATAGGTGCTTTAGTAAAATTTTGGGAAAAAAAAAAAAAAAAAAAAAAAAAAAAAAAGACACGAGCCTTTCTTCCCGGCGCAG